>JBCEWE010000330.1:24960-48988 GCA_039877035.1 Silurus lanzhouensis
AATTAAAGCAATTTTCTGACTTCACAGACTCCATTAGGTTGACCATACAGAGTAAACACCACCTATGGTGAGGCAGCTCATCTGTGGAATACCAGACGAATAGCTTGTGAAAAAGCGAGCGAAGGAAAAATGAGTCGCGAATGAGAAACATCATCATAAATAAAACATAAACGGTTTCTGAACCTCGTTTGGGTTTCTGTGAGTCTGGTGTGGACTCGGATGTTCTGCTGTGCAAACGAAATCAGCGAAGCTCTCGGTTAATTATAAGCTCGATGCCACGTGCACCTTCTCAACTGTTCTCACTTCATTTATCAGCAGATCTTTGTAGAGCAATCAGACTCTATAGTACCACCAGCAAATATAATCAGGTCACCTTGGGAGGATAATAAATCAACTGCATCACTCGATGTATGAGCACACACACACACACACACACACACACACACACACACACACACACACACACACTCTGCTTTCAATATACACTACATCGGCAAGTATTGTGACACCTGACTAGAATATGTGATTCTTCTCCAAACTGTTACCACAAAGATGAAGGCACGCAATTAAATATGATGTTTTAGGATGTGTGGCATTAAATTTGACCTGAACTTCAACTAGGAGACCAAAAACATTTTACATGAAAATATGATTTACATGGATTGTAGTGGAAGATCTTCTGCTGTAGAGCTCTGTACTCAACCCTATTGAACTCCTTTTGGATGAATGTGAATGCTGACTGCATCTCAGGCCTCCTGACCTCACCTACAGCAGTACCTAAATTCACGAACACTTTTAACTATCTAAACGAGCACAAATTTCCACAAAATCTCGTGCATTATCTTCCCAGAAGAGTGGAGGTTATTGTACTGTAATAACTAATGCCAACTAAACATGGAGTAGGATGTTTAAAAAGCACATACCACTCTTGTCCAAAAACTTTTGGCAACACATTCCCTTATTTATATTGCTTTTTTTTTAAAGACCTTTTGTTCCGTTCCATATCAAACTTTGGTGAGATCTTTTAGATGGATTGAATTCTTAATCATGGAGCAAGATATTTTTAGAAGCACATGGGATATAGATCGCAATGTAAACATACGATGATAATAAAACGATAACGCATTAAGACGTTAACACAAAAACAGATGAGAACTGTTTGAACAGATGGTACTCGAATTACACTAAAACATACAGTCTTGGGTAATGAAGAAGAAATCAGTGCAGCAGTGGTATTCCATAGTATAGTATTCTATAGAAGCCTTAACACAGTGGCCACACAGTGTTATTATTATTATTATTATTATTTATTTTTTGTGTTGTCTCATGATCAAGACTTCATGTTCTCATGATCTCCACATACCAAAGTGGTTTTCTCGTGATATTCAGCACAACACAGATTTATTGTTCATGCTTTTTGGTACGCAATTTGGTAGTATCATGGATGGATAAATTCATTTGTATTTTGCTCTGGTCTGTAATTAAGTAATTTTTTTGCTACTTTCTAGTTTTACTGAGTAACAAAGATCTAAACAACTTTTACTTTCTTAACAACTCTTACTTTACTTTTACTACATGATTATGACTCCATAAATGTTCGTTTAACCCAATTACATTTACCATTTACATTTACACCTCTGTCGAAGATGTTATTAACACTCCCTACACACATCCGCTGCCTGTGAGCATTTTTTTCTTGAAATTTGGCCTCATTTTAAAGCTGAGAGGATGTAAAGAAGCAGCTTTAATGAAAGTTGAATACAAATATCAGGCCTCTCTAAGACAGAGATGCATCAAATCATACTTAAATATTTGATTTATTTTATCTACAATAATTGACTTTAATTGAATTTGTCTATTGAATACTGATGGTTCTCTACTTTGTGACATAATACTTTCCTTTATTGAAAGATCGTTTACTACTTTTTTTTTTGAACGACTTGTTTGTTCTTGGTTTCATTCTGGCGTGTTTAAGAGGTTGTTGTGATGAGGGTTAATGCAGTGTTGAGGTGTACAATTTGATTTGTATTTTAAGAAATAAAACCAAATCAATTGTTTTAGTTTTTTTAATAACATGTGTATTGGGGTTGAAGACTTGTGCATCTTTGAGCCTACGGTTCAATATGAGTCAAATATGAAATACTGTTCAAATCAGATACTCAACGTTTTTTACTCATTATATTGAAATTGGTGACGTTTAACTCATAATGGAGGGAGTTTTCAGTAAGGTACCTATACTTTTATTCAGGTATGAGTACTTACAGGTACTCATTACACCCCTGGCATTTTGATAGAAAAATCACCAAAACAAACTTGCTATTTATTATATCCAGATTAACAATGTCAAAGGGAATTTAATGCTGGTTTAATTTCCAAAATAGGGGCTATAACGATAAACAAGCTTCATATTCTTACATTTACAATCTTACTTTATCCAGAGCGACAGTAACTGAGAAGCTGATCGTTAATTCAAATCAGTTTTATTTGCATAGCGCTCATACCAACATGGAGATTGTCCCAAAGCAGCTTCACAGAATTAAATAAATATAAATATACATTTTAACATAACAAATTAGTCTCTATACATTTATATAAGAAACCTTGAGAGGGACTAATGTCAAATTGATATTGTTCCATCACTGTTTTTGAGTAATTAACAGTTTACTGTTCGACATTTGAATAAAAAAGACAGAGGGAAACAGGATCACTGGGATCTCAGAAGCATTTGTAGCTCAATGAAGAGCTAGAAAGAGAGAAAAGATGAAAGGAGCAAGAAGCAGAGAGAAGAGAAAAAAGTTATATGAATTATTAGATATCCTTATTAGTAGTAGTTATAAACACTAGGGTTAAACGCCTTGCTTAACGGCCCAATGGTGGCAGTTTGGTGGTGCTGAGACATTCAACACCTTAATCTACTGAGTTACAACTTACCTAAATGTTGACAAATTTAAATACTGCATCTCATTGGTTCTCTTGTTACAATAAAATTCTTTGCTTAATGGTTTTGCTTATTTATTTTGTTATTTGTTGCTTTATAACAAAATAAATACGCAAAACCATTAAGCAAAGAACTTCACGTTGCCCTGGGTTTAGGGCCGTATGTTAGTTAGTTTTGTGTAATTTAGTGTTTATTTAAGTTTTTTATGAAGCACGTTATTCCAGAGGAACGTTGCTTTGTTTCAATTTGTAATAAATCAACTGTATAATTACATTACAGTTACATTTACAGCATTTGGTATACATCCTTATCCAGAGCGACTTAATTTATCTCGTTCAAACAACTGAGCATATATGCAGTTAAGGGCCATGCTCAAGGGCCCAGGAGAGGCAGCTTGGTGTGGCTGGGATTTGACCTCATGACCTTCGGATCCAATGTAAAATGCTCATTGTACGAGATGTACAAGAAAGTATTTATTTTATCTACATTTACACACTATCCCTTGCACAGCAATACAGCACTCCCAGCATTCCTGCCACTTCTGGAATGTGTCCTGGAATTCTTCTTTTTGAAGCATGTCCAGCACCTTCTGTTTTTTGCTCTGGATCTCCGCAACAGTGTCAAAACGGTGACCTTTGAGCCGGATCTTCATCTTCGAGAAGAAGGCGAAGTCCGCAAGAGCCAAATTTGGTGAGTAGGGTGGGTGCGGAAGTGAGATCATGTGGATTGTTCTCCCACGATCATCATGCACAAGTTGCCAAATGGCGAAGCTCATCGATGGTCTTCCTGATCTAACATTGTCTTCCAGTGATGTTTTTCCGCTTTTGAAGCACACTTCATTTGCCCGGTTTCACACAAAATTTCACGTTTGCTCGTTGTTCTAACTTGCTGTCTATGATGAAATTGCAGATGTGGTTACACACGTGGTCAGAATAGCACCAGTTACACCATTAGGCTCAAAAAACTTTTTTGGTTAAAATGACAATACAAGCAATACATCAAATATGACAAGTAGATTACATTAAATTGATCTTAAAGAGTTAATCAGGAATTGTTTATTATATAATAATGAGAAAAACTTAAATAATTCCATTAAGTAAAGAAAATACTTGCTTCTGTATTTAAATGGGGACTCAGCAGGTAGTTGTACTTAAAAATATGCAAGGAATCCAACCTTAATATATCATTTCATGTCAAAACTATAGGACTATCCTCTTTGTCCTGGATTTCAGTGGGAAATGAATCTGGAGGGAAATCAAATCCCCTGTGCAGAACATTTCTCTCACTGGAGAACTGAGAGAGCTAAACATGGTGCTACATCACCTTACAGCTCAGAAGAGGACGATGGATTTACATTGGAGTTATTATGATTAATCTCTCAATGAAGTGTCAAGCGCATATAGGAACATTGTTTAGAGACAGTTCTACCATAACCATGTTCAAAACTTCTCAGACATCATCATAGTATGGAGTGTAATTGATGTTATGTATATTAGTGGGTTGAATAAAGCATATGTGAAGATTTCATTTATAAAAGAGGAAAAGAAAAGCCGGATATAGTATTGAGCTGGAAGACATTGGTGAAGAAGTAAACATTTACATTTAGGGCATTTGGCAGATGCCTCATTTAAATTGAATTACATTTTTTTTTAATCTGAGCACCCATGGGAAGCTACCACTTCCCATGGTTGTTATTGTCACAGATAGATAAGGTGTCAGAAACCGGGAGTAAAATAGAACGTTTTTATTTGTCTTCAAAATACAATCACAGGAGAGCTTGAGAAGAGACTATCAAAATGGCACACTTAACTGAGTGCTCCTTAGGAGCGTAGCCAGGAGCATGTAAGCACAGGGAAAGATAGAAGTAGGAAGTCCAGGTGATCTATGGTCGTAACTGGATGATCGGACAGTGAATGATGGGAAATAGGGACCTTATAAAGGTGATGTGTAAATGGAGGACAGGTGTAGGTGATTAGTAGCAGGGATAGGCTGAGAAAAAAAGTGTTGTATGAAGGAGGGAGGCGTGGCTAGTGGCCCCCTGACAGTTATATAATCCGAGTTATGACAATATTACTTTTTATGCACAAATTTCCGAACGTATTAATTTAATTTTCTTTGGTGACCTTCAAAACCAATGCAGATATATCACAGAAACAGTAATTTGTACAACAGGTATTCAAGTCAAACCAAGACCTTTGAGTTTATAAAAGGAAAAAAATAAAAAAATTCAAGGAGTGGAACTTGCATTTATTCCATAGTTGAACTTACATCTGGAAAGATTCAGTATAGAAAGATATATAAGTATGCCTGAACTATTTGAGGACAGCCTGCTTTACTTCGTCGTCAGGGAGACACCATGGCCGGGATTGTCGCTGACCTTTGAAACACTTACACACGTCTTACTGAGGCTGATTCCATACTGACCATACTGAGCTTGAAGTCTTCTGTAGATGTCTGCAGCTTTTATGTCTTCATTCACAAGAAACTTCATCAGCACATGATGTTCCATGTACACGCTAACAATGTTATCTGCCCTCTTAATTAACAGTCCCTGGACTGATCCGTGACATGTGCGCCACCTATCGGTAATAGGACACACGAGCCACTTACTACTGCTTGTGGTACATTTACATTTACTGCATTTAGCAGATCCCTTTATCCAGAGCAAAATACAAAAGTGATTTAAATATCTATTGATGAATAAATCAACACTGGTTTGTTTGATTACAAACTTAAGATACCACCAGCCGGAAACTCAGTTGAGAGAATTTGTAGCATACTTTAAAAAAATAAAATTATAAATATAAACACAGCCAATACAAACTAGGAAAAGTAGTAAAAGTATCGTACTACAATTCTAGCAACCATTTAAAAACTGTAAAACGAAACGCTTGGCTTAAACACCCCTTAATTAATTGACTCAAAATTGTCCTCCCATAAAGATGCATGTCAACACAAAATGCAGCTTGAACTCCTTTCCACACCTTACAGCTCTCACTTTTACCAAGCTATTGATTAAGAATGTAATTATGCACCTTACAGCTTTCAAAGCCTTACAGCATGTAAAAGACTTTTCCTCATTCACATGTTTGCTAAGTATACTCTCATTTGACCTTCCAGCTTCTGTCACTTCCCAGCTGTAATACCATGTTTGCTACCTCAAATCCTGCCCTGTTTTTGCCACACATTTTGTACCTAGCTGTCAGATACTGTGTTATCCTCCTCCAGAGCTCTCATGAAAGCCTTCTTTAGCCATGTGCGTCTTTCTTTTGATTCGTGTCATGTTCCACCCCTGTCATGTCAAAACTTGTTTTGCCTTACATATCGCTTTGTCCTCAGCTGTATCTGTTTACCCCTGTGATTAGTTTGTGTTTATACACCCCATGTTCAGTGTTCTGCTGCCTGATCTTGCCAAGCAATTTGTTTCACATTTTGTATTCCCGGGTTTTCATCTCATTTATGGTATTCTCGCACCATTGTTTTGTCCTTTGCAGTACCTTTTAAAAGTTGGGAAACACCAAGTCTTTTATGTTTTTTGAGAAACACAAACATGGACCTTTTGTTTATATGCAATAACTTGGTTATTCAATGGTATGAAGATTTTCTTTGACCAAACAAATATTTGATATTTTCTTCCTTTTGTATAAACACCAGCTTTACACTCTCAACATCCAGACCTTTTGTTTCTTCAAACTTTCAGCTAAAATAGTTTGCTGTTTGTTACTGTTAAGATGTACCTCACACTGGTTCTCTAAACACATTCCTATGTTGTTTGTTCAGTGTCTATAGGATCTTTAGGATGTAAGCATGTAAGGTATACAGGAAGTCTTTATCTGAGCATACACTTCTCTGGATATTATGTCTTCTTACCGAATCAGGAACAGTTTTGCTCAGGTTTTTTCCAGTGTGTATATATACTTGTCTGTTATCTGCATTAAACTGAAGAAGAACCTATGTGCCATTCTGTGTGCTGTGTGATTCTTCCCTGATCAGAAAAGGCACCACGGGCATTGTAGACCGCATGGAAAATGTCTCCAAGAATTATGTTTTGTTTGGGCATGATAAAAATCTAACACTGTGCCACTTGTAAAACTTACCAAAGATGTTCTTCACTACATCTTGTGATCCAGTTCATCCCAGAGCAGTTCAACAGGTTTTAGGTGTGGTGACTGACCATTTCATGATAGACACTACAGCTGACTGTTTGTTTTCTAAATAACGCTTAAAGAGTCTGCCTCTTTCAAACCAACCTCCTGCATTTCTTCCCTCACCACATCCATAAACCTCCCCCTTGGTCTTCCTCTTTTCCTCCTTCCTGGTAGCTCAATTTTTCAGATGTTTTAATGTGGACGAGCAACTTTTGGGTAACAATTGAAAAAGAAAAAGAGTGGGAACGGAGCTTTTTTTTGTCAGGGATTCCCCTGCCACGCCCCCCTCAGTAGCTGTCCGAGATTCCCCTGCCATGCCCCCTTTGGCCGCCGTCAGAGATGCACCCTGCCACGCCCCCCTCGGTAGCGTTCATGGTGCCTCATTATCCCATGCCTGCCTAATCACCGACAGCCGTGACTCGTTATGGTTCTGACTATATAAACACACGTTTTCGAGTCACAGGCTGTCGGTCCTTGTATTGTCATGCTGGTGATACCCGTGGCTGCTCGACCGCCAGCATTCCCCGCTGGTTCCGTATCCTGGTTCTGTTTCTTATGGATTACTGTTAGCCGTTGCCGTTTACTTTCGTTTCGGACTCTAGGTTTCCTTTTGGATTACTCGTCTCGAGAGGATCTTCTTTGTTTGTTTTCTTGCCTCGGCAGCAGTGAGTGTTTCTTTGTGGAACTGAATTAATAAACTATGATTGACTTGCTTCCGCTTCCGCGTCCTGTCCGTCAGCCTGACAGAAGGACCGACCTGAACCGAAAGCGGAATCGCCCTCCCGCGATTTCGGCCGCGATGAAGTGGCAGCCGAACCCAGCCTCGGATTTTCGCCGGGGATTCCAAGCTGCTTCTCGCGGCTCAAAGCCACAGAAGCCGGAGCATGAAAGCGCGGCTGCGCCACGCCCCTCCGCGAGCGCGAGGGAATTTCCGGCTCGCTTCTCCGGGAAAGGAGAAGAATTGGACGGGTTTCTGAAGAACATCGGCGAGTACGTGGAGGAAAACTCTTCCCAGTTTTCCTCCGAAAGAGCCAAGATCGCCTTCTGCGTTTCTCTCCTGTCTGGTGATGCTCTCTCTAAAACCAGCAGGTTATGGAGCGCCAATGGGGGCAATTTCGGCTCACTCGCCAAATTCTGCGAGCTTCTTCTGGGGATGTGTGGGATGGAGGTGGTGGATCTCCACGGCAGTCCCCTTGCGGATGAAGAAGCTGCGTTCCGTGGTTCTTCAGAGCGCGTGGCACCGTTTCAGGATTCTCAAGGGTGCTCGGCTCCATCCCTGGGCATCAAAGAACGCGAGGCTCAGTTCCCGGGTTTCCACGGACACATGGCCCTGCCCCTGGGTCTCCACGAGCGCGCCTCGACGCCACAGTGTCTCCACGAGCGCGCCTCGACGCCACAGTGTCTCCACGAGAGAGCCGAGCCGCCACAGACCCGTCACGAGAGAGCCGAGGCGCCACAGACCCGTCACGAGAGAGCCGGGCCGCCACAGAGTCGTCACGAGAGCGCCGGGCCGCCACAGAGTCGTCACGAGAGCGCCGGGCCGCCACAGAGTCGTCACGAGAGCGCCGGGCCGCCACAGAGTCGTCACGAGAGCGCCGGGCCGCCACAGAGTCGTCACGAGAGCGCCGGGCCGCCACGTCCGAGAGCCGGCCACAGAGTCGTCACGAGAGCGCCGGGCCGCCACAGAGTCGTCACGAGAGCGCCGGGCCGCCACAGAGTCGTCACGAGAGCGCCGGGCCGCCACAGAGTCGTCACGAGAGCGCCGGGCCGCCACAGAGTCGTCACGAGAGCGCCGGGCCGCCACAGAGTCGTCACGAGAGCGCCGGGCCGCCACAGAGTCGTCACGAGAGCGCCGGGCCGCCACAGAGTCGTCACGAGAGCGCCGGGCCGCCACAGAGTCGTCACGAGAGCGCCGGGCCGCCACAGAGTCGTCACGAGAGCGCCGGGCCGCCACAGAGTCGCCGAGGGCCGGCCGCCACAGAGTTCCGCCGAGGGTGCCGCTCAGCCTCAGAGTTCCGCCGAGGGTGCCGCTCAGCCTCAGAGTTCCGCCGAGGGTGCCGCTCAGCCTCAGAGTTCCGCCGAGGGTGCCGCTCAGCCTCAGAGTTCCGCCGAGGGTGCCGCTCAGCCTCAGAGTTCCGCCGAGGGTGCCGCTCAGCCTCAGAGTTCCGCCGAGGGTGCCGCTCAGCCTCAGAGTTCCGCCGAGGGTGCCGCTCAGCCTCAGAGTCCCCTAGAGAGCTCGCTCCCGGTCCAGAGTCCCGCAGAGAGCTCGCTCCCGGTCCAGAGTCCCGCAGAGAGCTCAGGCCGCGAAGGGGTCGTCGTACCGCCGCCTGGCCGCGAAGGGGTCGTCGTACCGCCGCCTGGCCGCGAAGGGGTCGTCGTACCGCCGCCTGGCCGCGAAGGGGTCGTCGTACCGCCGCCTGGCCGCGAAGAGGACGTCGTACCGCCCCCAGGTCCTCCTCTGGTCGACGTCTCGCCCCCAGGTCCTCCTCTGGTCGACGTCTCGCCCCCAGGTTCCCCGCATGGCGACGTCGGGCCCCCAGGTTCCCCTCATGGCGACGTCGGGCCCCCAGGTTCCCAGCAGGGCGACGTCGGGCCCCCAGGTTCCCCGCAGGGCGACGGCAAGGCGCTCCAGAGGCCCTACGAGGGTGTCGTTACGGGTCAACGTCCTGCCGAGGGTGCCTCTGTGTTCCTGGTCTCCGTGGAGGTCGTCGCTCCGCCGCCTGTCTCCGTGGAGGTCGTCTCTCCGCCTCCTGTCTCCAGGAAAGTCGTCGCTCCGCCGCCTGTCTCCGTGGAGGTCGTCGCTCCGCCGCCTGTCTCCGTGGAGGACGTCTCTCCGCCGCCTGTCTCCGTGGAGGACGTCTCTCCGCCGCCTGTCTCCAGGAAAGTCGTCGCTCCGCCGCCTGTCTCCGTGGAGGACGTCGCTCCGCCGCCTGTCTCCGTGGAGGACGTCGCTCCGCCGCCTGTCTCCAGGAAGGTCGTCGCTCCGCCGCCTGTCTCCGTGGAGGACGTCTCTCCGCCGCCTGTCTCCAGGAAAGTCGTCGCTCCGCCGCCTGTCTCCGTGGAGGTCGTCGCTCCGCCGCCTGTCTCCGTGGAGGATGTCTCTCCGCCGCCTGTCTCCGTGGAGGACGTCTCTCCGCCGCCTGTCTCCAGGAAAGTCGTCGCTCCGCCGCCTGTCTCCGTGGAGGACGTCGCTCCGCCGCGTGTCTCCAGGAAGGTCGTCGCTCCGCCGCCTGTCTCCGTGGAGGACGTCTCTCCGCCTCCTGTCTCCGTGGAGGAAGTCTCCCCGCTCCAGGTCTCCGCCAAGGTCGTCGCTCTGCCTCCTGTCTCCGCCGTGGACGTCGCTCGGCCCCTGGTCTCCGCCGTGGACGTCGCTCGGCCCCTGGTCTCCGCCGTGGACGTCGCTCGGCCCCTGGTCTCCGCCGTGGACGTCGCTCGGCCCCTGGTCTCCGCCGTGGACGTCGCTCGGCCTCAGGTCTCCGCCGTGGACGTCGCCCGGCCTCAGCTTCCGGCCCTCACGAGGACCGCTGGTCCGTTCCGGATCCCAGCCGAGGTCGCTGCTTTGCCTTGGGCCCCTTCCGATCCTCCCCGGCTCCGCTGCAATGCTCACGGGGCCTCTTTTGTCCCGGGTCGATTGGAGAGGCCTTCCTCGGAGTGCCCCGGCCCGCCTGGCCTGGGTGGGTTTTGGGGCGTCAGGTGCCGCCCCTGGAGGGGGGGGTACTGTCAGGGATTCCCCTGCCACGCCCCCCTCAGTAGCTGTCCGAGATTCCCCTGCCATGCCCCCTTTGGCCGCCGTCAGAGATGCACCCTGCCACGCCCCCCTCGGTAGCGTTCATGGTGCCTCATTATCCCATGCCTGCCTAATCACCGACAGCCGTGACTCGTTATGGTTCTGACTATATAAACACACGTTTTCGAGTCACAGGCTGTCGGTCCTTGTATTGTCATGCTGGTGATACCCGTGGCTGCTCGACCGCCAGCATTCCCCGCTGGTTCCGTATCCTGGTTCTGTTTCTTATGGATTACTGTTAGCCGTTGCCGTTTACTTTCGTTTCGGACTCTAGGTTTCCTTTTGGATTACTCGTCTCGAGAGGATCTTCTTTGTTTGTTTTCTTGCCTCGGCAGCAGTGAGTGTTTCTTTGTGGAACTGAATTAATAAACTATGATTGACTTGCTTCCGCTTCCGCGTCCTGTCCGTCAGCCTGACATTTTTAGACCAAAACCACAAATTTATCCGAATTAGTGTTGGCATAGCATAAGCCAGCGTTTGCATCTTCTATTTCTTACATGAAAAAGCTTTTGCATTCCTAGTTAACTTCATACAGTTTAATCAGTGTACACCATAAACTTATTCCCAAAGTATTTTTTTGCACAAAGTGATCTGCACATTGTACTTTGACACCATCAAACAAGGGTAAAAAAATAGGTCATAAAAACCTAAGGAGAAAGAGAATGAGTTCACTGCCAAAAAAGCTTCTTCAAACACTATAGCTAACTATCTTAGAAAGCCCTCGAGTTTGTTACTGGAGTTGAGTGCTGCATACGGCAGTCATCTTTGCTCTGAGTGCTTTCAAAAGCACAGCCCGAAGAGCAGAAAGCAATAAAGTACAACATAATTATCAGAAAGCCTCCAACTAGGCATCAGGATCCAAGACGCTATTCTCATCGAAGCTGAGTGAGCTGGAGCAGCAAGTCTCTCTCTAGCAGAAAACACAGGACTAATGAGTGGAACTGAACACACCAATGCCTCCATGTACTTGAAGAGAAACTTATCTTTGTGCCATCCACTTTTGCTGTTTAATATGATTTTCTGAAAGCATACTGATACTGCGAGGGAATGAATATAAACAAAAAAGCAAGAATATTGAACAAATATCTGCAAATAATGAATGGAAACCCGAGAATATTAAAATCAGAAGAATTGTGCTGCCACACTTTGCAATTCTGTAGTGCAAAAATACAGCATGTGCATTGCAGTTCGTAGAAATTCGCTAAAACATTATACAATAATTATATATAATTTAAATAATAAATAATTTGCCCTATTTTTTTAGGGGTTTTTTTTTGTGTGTGTGTTTTTTTTGTTTCATCCTGGTCCCAGCATGCTGTCCTCCTGTAGTTATCTTGTCCATTATTAAGCTTAGTTTATAATGTAATAGATTGTGAGTTATGCTGAATGGGTGAGAAAACATGGGTTAGCGGAGACAGTGGATCTTAAGCGGAACTAAATAGAACACTTTAAGATGTGGGGGTAAAGGAATAGTGGCTTTAGCCACCGGGCCATCCCCCTGTTCATGGCATTGTTTTGGAAATTAGGAACTTCTGCTTTAAAATGTCAACATTATTAACATTGTGAAATGAAAAGCGAGGCTGAGATCGGTGGGGTTTTCTGCTTTTGTCTTCCTAGCTTACAAAACAGTAAGAGGGCCCAGTGAAAAAACATAACCTGTTAATAAAGAATTGAAAGAAAATCCAAATACATCAATGAAAAATATGAACCTAATAATGTAGAAAAAAGTTTGTTGAATGGTGATATGGGCAGAAGCAGATGCGGTTAATTTATTAAAGTGCAAACATACCTGATAAACTAATAAACAAAAACGTTAATATGATGAAGAAGTAATGACCAACAACCTGCGTAATAGAACATGAAGCAAGGAAACATCTAGAAATAAAAGCCATGGATGATAATGCACTTTACAGTGCAAGATGAAACTTAAATTCATAAGAGCTCAATGGTTAACTAAGTGCTTAAGCTGTTAAACTTCTATTTGTTGTCAGTTTAAATCCCAGCAACACCAAGCTGCCAATTCTGGACCCTTTACCCCTCAACTACAAAGGGTGCTCTGTTGCTATGGCAGGTTGTGATGTGTTTGGAAGTGGGATGCCGTTTTCATGACTGATAGAGAAGTCTTGTTGACTAAAGGGAGATCTAGTTTTGTTGGCTGAAGACAATGCTATTTGAAAAATGCATCTATTACAATAGCATGGAACAAAAAACACAACAAAGGGCACCCAGAACTGTTAAACAGCTTAAACACCGTATCAGACACATATGGGAAAATATTCCTCTCCCAAAACTTCAGCAACTGGTCTTCTCAGTTGCCAGATGTATACAGACAGACACATTTGTAATCAAATCCAAAATGACTTTTTTTCCCTTAAAATTGTCCTTAACAATTAAACACTTGATATGTTTTTAATGTTCTACTGTGAACAAAATATTGGTTTGTAAAAATTTGCAAATCATTGCATTCTGGTTTTTTTTCTGTATTTTACACAGTGTGCCAGTGTGCTTTTTTAAATTGGGGTTGTAAAAGTAGTTTTGTTGACTGATTGGAGAAATAGTCCAATGAGCTGATGGTACTGTAGATGTTGTATTGTCGGCTGATGGTAGCTGTAGTTTTGTTGGCTGATGATAGATGTAGTCTTGCAGCTGTAGTCATAATTAAGACATACAAAAAAATCTCATTCTTGATTTTGATCTTCAGCATTCCAGTATAAATTTGTGTAATTACTGGCAGAGAGCATAAAGAAATTTATTGACCATGTTTTATAGTCAGTTTCATGACCTTTATATAAGAGATATGGGCTCTTCTTTCTGTCCTCATTGCCATGAAGCTAAATTACATCCTGCCTCGAGTGACACCATTAGAGACATCATCATCATCATCACCATCATTACCATCATCAGGAAACCCTTTGTCCTTTTGCTCCAGTGAACTTTTATATGGTGTAATGAAATGATCTGCAGAGATTCAGGGATGATGGTAGATAGCAAGAGATTGATTTTAAACAGTGAGTGGCTGTCCTCCAAATCTCCCAATCTCAACGTGAGCTCCCAGGACATAATGAATTGCTTAGTTAATTACTTTAATAATGTTAATAATTATATTTTTAAAAGTATGATATTTGCAGCAGAAAATGAAAGCAATGATCTGTGACTTTTTATCCATATAATCTGCGACGGACTCCGTGGTATTGAACAAAAATACGAGTCGATTTTCAAAGTAATAAACTGTAGGTCAGATTTTTTTTATTTCTCTTAATAATTCTTAATTTAGTTAAAAAGAGTGATTGATTTTTGCAGAAAACTGGTACCACCTACACTATACGCAGCATTCAGCAAATCACATTTATATGTGTTTTATTAATACAAATAATGTTAAATTTTTAATTCTGCTTGGCCAGAATACCCTGTTAATAAATGTAAATGCAGCCATTTAAATACTTTATTATTTTAATAGTAACAGGTAACAAAGAGATTGCATAGTGAAGGCTACACATATGTTTCAGTGTCACTGCAATGTCAACAGTCAGAGGTCATGTTTTGAGGGCAAAAAGAAGATGGAAAGAGGAGGAACTACTGTTTATACAGTAGCTGCTATAGTATAAAAGATAAGATGAGCTCATTTGCCCTATGCCTGTTCTGTAATATTAAATGTAGTTTTTGGAAAATAATCAACCTCAGAGTGTTTTGCTATGCTTTGCTGATTCCTTTCCTATAACCACACGTTGTATTTTTATCCCAAATTCTTTAGAAATGGACAAAAGTTTTGGGACAGCTGACATTTCCAGCCATATGTGGATCCTTTCCAAACTGTTTCAATGAAGTACAATCCTGTCCCAGCAAGACAATACCCCAGTGCACGAAGCCAGCTGCTTGACGATATGCTTTACATGGGTAAGAGTGGAAGATCCCCTGCTTTTGAGCTCTGAGCTCAACCTTATTACTATTATAACATGATGAATAGGAACACTGACTGACTGCACCCCAGGCCTCCTCATATCACCCTACATCAGTACCTGACTTTACTAACAACCTTGCATCTGAATAAGCACAAATCTCCACAACGTCTAGTAGAACATCTTTCCATTAGAGTGGAGGTTATTATAAAACCAAATAGGGACTAAATGTGAAATAAGATGGTTAAAATCACACATGAACAGGTGTCCAAAAACTTTTGTATATCCTGTAATTTCCTAATTATGATATGATATAAAAATAGCAGAACATATCATGATGAGATCAAGTGCTTGTAACCTTCACAGAACAGCAGTGAACATGCAACAGCTTTCGTTCCATCTCTGTATTGATTAAAATGATGAGAGAGAGCGAGAGAGAAAGAGAGAGAGAGAGAGGTTGGAAGAGAGTCATGCAGCTGTGGGAACAGCAGGACAGAAAACATGAAGAAACATCAAGGAATCCATCACATATAGAAATTTGGTGCCTGGTGTGTGGTGTTTATTTTCATGGGATTTCCTGTGGCTCTCCATGTGTGGTGTGTGTTACAGCCTGCAGTCAAGATGTTGTACCTGCTGAGTGTGTGTGTATGTGTGTGTCACACTGAGAAAGGTTTATAACAACAGCAAATGAATAAAAAAGTACATATTTTATTGGATAAAATGCTGATTGAGGCATTAGAGTGGCATGAAGGGTACAGTAGCTCCCTTATAGCTTTAAAAAATCTTGATCTGATCTACTGTCTGTGTGACGTTTCCTTTATACAATATGGTATTTGGTGGTTTGGCAATGATAAACTGCCCCAGTTGCTTGGATGGACATCAATTCAATCCAATTGTATATGTATTGCAGTTTGGAAGGGTGACACCTTCACAAAGTAGCTATACGGAAATAAATAAATTATGATTGTGAATTTTTTAACTCATAAATTGGTCCCGGTAACTTAATGAACAAGCTAGTGGTGTCAGTGGTGAGAAAAGCTTCTCGAGACATCATAAGGAAGGAGTCTTGAGAAGGTCCAGACTCAAAAGAGGACCCATATTCATCTGGGTGATACCAAATATTTATTAATTATAGTTGAGGTTATTGTTGAGAAATGTAGCTAGTTTGGATTATAATTTAATGTTAATAAATATATATATAATATTATATCATATAAAATAATATTAACAGCAATAATAGTAGAAAAGTCGTGTTTAATTGTAGGGTTTATTGGTGAGTGCAGGTCCATTGTGCACAGTGTGCAAAAAATCAGCCAGAGAATAGGCATGTGCAGGTGCATCATGCACTGTGCAAAATTCAGGCAGAAGTCATTTATTTTACATATTTGAATATATATTACATTTGATGCCTATGTGGTCAAACACCTTGGCAATGCGGAGAAAACAGAAAGACCGCATGACGTCTTGAATTATTTTGCATAATAGGGTGCATAAAGTTCACCCATGTATTTGTATGTAACCCATGTAATTTATTACCCATGTAATGAAGTAAAGTAAAGTTTATCATATGTAAAGTTTAGCAAACATTATATAATCAAAAAGTTGCAAATGAAATACATGGTTTAAAGGCCAGTGAGCAGATAAGGCTGATGGATTAGTTTAGGGATTAGAAAAAAATAGCAGTTGTAGAAAAATAAGGTGAAAAAAAGGCTCGATCAGTAGCTCGAGATCAGTTTAAGTCGAGGAGCCATGAGTATGAACTAATTAAGTAATTTGAGGTGGAAAATAGAGACGCATATGAGGACCAATAGTCGCTCCAGAAAATAGATATACGCCATGACCAGTAGAAAGTGCCGACCATGCACACCAGGCAAAGGGCGTCGGCCGTAAGAAAAAGATAAGAAAATATAATTGGAAAAAAAAAAAATAAAATAAGCAAGCAGCACGCAGGCAACATGCATTAACTTTACTTAAACAGTATATATATATAAATATATATATATATATTAAAAGCTCAAGTAGAAACTTTGGTAACAAAAAATCATATAAAAAATATATAAAAATATCAAAATTGAGAAGAGTAATAGGGTAATAGGCACAACACATCATCTGATAATAAAAAACACAGGAAAATAGTTGCAAGAAATTATATGAGATCCAATGCCCAAAACACAGGAAGTAAGATTTTCTATTAGAGCATGAGTTTAAGGTGGTCAGGGAGTCACCAGCCACGCCTCCCTCCTTCACTCAACACTCTCACGCAGCCTCTCTCTGCTACTAATCCCCCACATCTGTCCTCCTCCTACACATCACCTACACCTGCCTCCATTTACCCGTCCCCTTTATGAGGTCCCTATTCCCCTTCACTCAGGGTCCGATCTACCAGTTACGACTATAGATCACCCGGACCTCCGAACTCTCTTGTTCCCTGTGCTTCCATGCTCCTGGCTACGCTTCTAAAGGGAGCACTCAGTTAAGTTTGCCATCTGCTACAGTCTTATCTCTAGCTCTCTTGTGTTTGTATGTTTAAGCAAAATAAAGACATTCTGTTTTACTCCCGCTTTCTGATGCCTGGTCTATCCGTGACAAAGGTACAGGCAGGATGAGAAAGAAATATACTTTGTAAAGAATTTAAGAAAAACTAGACAAACTATATAGATTACAAAAGCAATGAAAAATAGGAAAAGCATTTGGAGAAAGTGCTGGTGTGTTAAAACTAAAGCCCTGGTTTGTAAAACTAGAAAAACACGTTTTTATACAAAGTGTACACAAAACAACAAAATGGACGATTTGCAGATAGTGATAAAAAACCCAGACGAGATTTTAAGAAAAGGTGTGAATATTGTTGGGAATGATCTGTTGCATTGTTATGTGCACAATCGGAGGATTTTTTTAAGAAAAGCTCACTATCAAGAGATATTTTTTGTACATGTAAATTAGAATTGTATGGAGGTGAATGAGGTCTCTTGGAAATGAGTGGAATTTTACTAAGAATAGGTAGAAACTTACCAGCAAACAAGTAAGCAAAAGGTGGGATATGCAAAGCCTCGTACTATGATTGGTGTATGTAAATTGTTAGGGAGGAGATATTACAGAAAATATGTACATTTTACTAGGTGTGAGATATAAAAAGTAAGGATTCTTTATATCAAATTCGCACTCGCATGTAAAAGCTGACGCGTGCCATTGCTGTCAGGATGGTTCTCTTCCGAGAGCTCCATGGGACTGGCTTGAATAATTGATTAGTGAATAGGTAAAACTGATTTGAGTATTAGGCCACTTAATTGTTGTGTCTACTCGGACATGGCTCCTGAATTCCGACATTATCAACAGTTTATGATGGAGGCATGAGTGCACTGAGAATTTTTCATATTAAGTGCAGTTTAAAGCCATTTTCCTGGTTTGGAACCAAGTGGAACCTTCACAGTAGTTTTAAAGATCTTTGAATTATTAATATTGGGCCATCCTTAGTAGTAGTGAATGGTTTCCAATTGATAACTCTATTAGGGCAACAGCTGGTTCAGACCGGTCCAAAAAGCAGAGGAGGACAGGATCAATAGTATCTGAGAAGCACGTATTGCAGGAAAGAAGCATGTGTCCCACCGCACACCGTAAAGTTTTAACAAGACTCTGACCCAAAAAAAGCATTCAAGATGTTCAGGATGATGATGCTAGATCTCCTCAAAATAATATACAGTGAATACATGATCATCACAAATACAATGCATTCCTTAAAGGTCCCAGGTTCATATAACCAGCTATACATTACACATAAAGAGGGAGAAAAAATGCACTGGAGCAGCAGAACATTTTAGAGTTTCAGCTCTCCACCATGGACACTTTTAGTGCACAGACAATGTGCAAACACAGCAGAAAAGTAAAAAATTAAAACAATTCGAATCATTAGTATTTATAGATCTAAACTCCTTGTGCTGAGAGAAAACGAGACGGAAGGTCATCCAGAGGCTGAACTGCTTACCGTGCCATTACTGTAATAATTCACCCCTGAGCAACTCTACCATAGGAAATTCCACAAAATTAATATATAGGCTGCAATATTTTCAAATTTATATGTCTATTATATTTTATGTATATTGTATATCAAGTATATTGTATCATGAAATGGGGAAAATCCTTTTCACAACACTGTATCTTCAGCTTTTTACAATTACTATTTTATAGGTGTGTGTTTGTGCAGATTTGTGTTCAATCAGCCACAAGGAAATTATTAAAGTTAAAAATCCTATTCCGCATTCAATCTGCATTTGCTGTTGCGACATTTAGCAGTCGCCTGTGTCCAGAGCGACGCACAAAAGTGCTTTTAGTCTCTATCAATGAATTCATCAACACTGGAACGCTAGATTACAAACTTAAGATAAATCAGTCTACAGCTCTGCTAAGGTATTTCTTTTTGTAAACAATGTCAACTTGTGTTAGTTTAAGTGTTTCAGGAAGATGTGGGTCTTCACCCGTCACTTAAAGATAGTCACTATAATTATAATCATAATAATTATAATAACCTCCACTCTTCTGGGAAGATGTTACACTAGATTTTAAGAGTGTGTTTTTGGAGATTTGTTCTAATTTATCCACAAGGGGGGGGGGGGGGGGGGGGGATTTGGGGATGGGGGGGCAATAAAGTCAGGTACTGAAGTAGGTAAAGTGAGGAGGCCTGGGGTGCTTTCACATTTATCCCAAAGGTGTTCAATAGGATTGAGGTCAGAGCTCTATAGCGGGAGATCTTCAACTTCAACCCATATAAAACATATCTCAATGGAGCTGGCTTTGTGCACAGGGGCATCGTCATCCTGGAACAAGTTTGAATCTCCTAGTTCAAGTGAAGGGAAAAATTATATTCTACTGCAAAGACGTCAAATACAAAAAGTGCTTTGAACTTTGTGGTAACATTTTGGGGAAGGAACACATATGGCTGGAAAAGTCAAACAACATTTTCATTTATTATCATGTAAGTGGAAGATCACTTCATTCATCTATCAGACACTGATAAGATTAAGTGTCAGGGGCAGTAAATCCTTCCAGAAATGCCATCCTGCATACATTAGCTCGGTCCCGAGTGAGTGCTGTGTGAGCAATTACATGAAGAATGTGCTTTCCCACTTTGTATAAACAGAATAAAAAAAAAAGGGCTATGAATAGTTTTTTTTCTTGCATTTATTCGTATGCATTATTATGTAAAGTGTTATTTATGATGCAGGCTTTCGGGCCCTGGCAGTGATGCATGAAGCCAAGCCATGCTCTATGGCTGCCAACAAATCACTTCTCTTTATGTTAACACAGAAAAATTGCAAACGGTATAAAATAAAATGCTTTAAATCTGGTCTAAAAGCATCTAAAACATAGGACATTTTGATCTATAAATAAAATCGCATTGCTTTAGAAGGTCATTGCTTTAGAAGGTCTTGAAGTTTCTGTACGGGTATTAAGCAACACATGCTTTTTTAAATTACTGCACCCCCCTGTCAGCTCAAAGCAGTCTCTCTAATCAAAAAGGTGTTTTTCCGCATACAGGACTGTTACTAACTGGATTTTTTCAAGTTTTTTTGTGCCCTTCTGTATGAAATCAGAGAATTGTGCTGGAAAATCCTAGTTTTTCCAATACTCAAAAACACACAAGTCAGTGTTTTTGTCACCTTCGGATGTTAGATGTAAATATCATCTAAAGATCTGGATGTGACCCGTATCTTTTTTGTTTTTTGCGTAGTGCTGCTGCTGCATGGTTCGCTGATTAGAGACTTGCCTGAAATGCATGGGCATTATAATTACCGTTGGTATGAGTGTTCCTGATATGTCATGGTAAAGTGACTTAGAAGTTCCCTGAATTCAAGCTAATATACTTGGTCCCAAGTCCAGATAAATGAGGAGGGTTGCGTTAGGAAGGGCATCCAGCAAAAAAAAAAAATGTGCCAAATCAAACATGCGGAGGATCCGCTGTGGCGACCCCTAACGGGAGAAACCGAAAGAAAGTTTATGCTTGCATACTGTAATTATTAAATTTTTGAAATGTAGGAATTTTACCTTCACATGTTTGGTATAATTTTAAAGGTCTTTGGAAATATGATCTCAGTCCCATATCAGTAGAACAGACCAAAAATAAAGATTTCAGGTTTGGAAGAAGATCTTTATTAGGTGTTGGTTTTTTACTTTAGGTGGTATTTGGTTTAAGGTCACCTGCTGTCCCAGGGGTTTGCAATTTGGAACTTTGAATTTACAAGGGTTAATGGTGGTTTGGGTATTTAAGGAAATTTTACGAAATACCCAGGGAAGCATTCTGTAGTCAAAACTTCCCACACAGTCTCTGCGTGTCTCTATTAACAGGTACAGTGACTCTAACAATTCTTTTGTAAACTGCATTGATAATCATGATCATGTTGTTTAACTTTCTTCTATTATTTGTTCGAGATTTGACATTTGTTTATTATTTATTGTCTGGCAAATAAATGTAAAATTCCTAAAACTTTCTGAAATCATTTATACCTAGTGGATTATGTAGTCTGGTCTTACTGCAAATCTATGACCAGAAGAGACATACAGAAGGCTCATAAACGAATGGAGCATCGAGCACAACGTCTGGGACCTTCTGATTTCTGACTATCACTGACCTAGCAAGTTATGACAAAGTAACTAAATTAACTGTGCATGAGCAAGCATTGTATATGTATATGTATAATGTATATATCCTGTAGTTACAGTGCCCTCCACAATTATTGGCACCCCTGTTTAAGATGTGGTCGTGGACTTCAAAAAATTCTCCTTTTTTTTTAAACAACATAGAACCCAAATGCAAAAAAAGAGAAAAATCCAACCTTTTATTTAAGTACATTA
This sequence comes from Silurus lanzhouensis, assembly GCA_039877035.1. NCBI lineage: Eukaryota > Metazoa > Chordata > Actinopteri > Siluriformes > Siluridae > Silurus > Silurus lanzhouensis. Next base: position 46,573 of record JBCEWE010000330.1, read on the forward strand.
CTTTGGTGGTAAAAAAATCACACATTTAGAAAAAAAAAAAAACTTGAAATCATGTGTGCCACAATTATTGGCACCCCTGATGTTAATACTTTGTACAACCTCCTTTTGCCAACAAGACAGCACTTAATCTCCTCCTATAACATTTCACAAGATTGGAGAACACAGAGAGAGGGATTTTTGACCATTCTTCTTTGCACAATCTTTCTAGATCATCCAGTGTCCTGGGTCCTCTCTTATGCACTCTTCTCTTTAGCTCGCCCCACAAGTTTTCGATTGGGTTGAGGTCTGGGGACTGAGATGGCCATGGGAGGACCTTGAGTTTGTGACTGCTGAACCACTTTTGTGTAGATTTTGCCACATGTTTTGGATCATTATCCTGCTGAAAGACCCAATGACGACCCATCTTCAGCTTTCTGGCAGAGGCCATCAGGTTTTTATTTAAAATATCCTGGTACTTCAAAGCGTTCATAATGCCATGCACCCTAACAAGGTTCCCAGGGCCTTTGGAAGAGAAACAGGCCCACAGCATCACAGATCCTCCACCATACTTCACGGTGGGCATGAGGTGCTTTTCGGCATACTCATCTTTTGTTTTACGCCAGACCCACTTAGAGTGTTTGTTGCCAAAAAGCTCAATCTTAGTCTCATCTGACCAAAGCACACGATCCCAGTTGAAGTCCCAGTACCGCTTAGCAAACTCCAGACGTTTACGTTTGTGAGTGTTAGTGAGAAAAGGCTTTTTCCTTGCATGCCTCCCAAACAGCTTGTTGGCATGTAGAGAGCGTCTGATGGTTGTTTTGGAGACTCTGTGACCCAAGATGCCACTCTTTGATGCAATTCTGTGACGGTGAGCTTGGGAAATTTTTTTACTTCTCTTACCATCCTCCTCACTGTGCGTTGTGGCAAGATAAACTTGGGACCTCTTCCAGCCTTGTTTGTCACTGTTCCAGTTGTTTTAAACTTCTTAATGATTCCTCTGACTGTAGATACCGGCAAGTTAAGGCGAGTGGCTATTTTCTTGTAGCCATTGCCTGACTTATGAAGGTCGACACACATCTGCCTTACTTGAATGGTGTGTTCTCTTGTCTTTGCCATGTTGACAAATGGGTAAGAGAATTAGGCCTCTGTGTCACGTCATATTTATACCCCAGGGAAACAGAAAATCATGAATTACTAATTAAAAGTCCCTAGATACCCTGACCAACCTTAGCAACTACAGAAAAATATATAAAAAAAAAAAAACTATTAAATTTTTCAGAGGAATTGTTAGGGTGCCAATAATTGTGGGACACATGATTTCAAGTTTTTTTTTCCTAAATGTATGATTTTTTTACCACCAAAGTTATGTACTTAAATGAAAGATTGGATTTTTCTCTTTTTTTGCATTTGGGTTCTATGTTGTTTTAAAAAAAAGGAGAATTTTTAGAAGTCCACGACCACATCTTAAACAGGGGTGCCAATAATTGTGGAGGCACTGTAAGTGAAAAGTAAAAAGATAGTTGACTTTAAAATGTAGTAAAGTTAATGTAAAAATCTCCCTAAATGAAAATACTTGAGTAAAGTACAGATACACAAAACAAGCTACTTAAGTACAGTAATGAATTACATTTACTTGTATATACTGTCTGGGAGAAACCGAAAGAAAGAAACTGTCTGTATATACCGTTCAGCATTGATGGATCCTTTCCAAATGTGCACGCTGCCCATTCCACAGGCATAACATTTACATTTGCGGCATATAGCAGATTGTAGCCCTTGTCCAGAGCGACGTACAAAAGTGCTTTGAGTCTCTAGTAATGAAAAATCTACACTGGTACGCAAAATTACAAACTTAATATAAATATAACTCTTGAATTCTACAAAGCAAGCTTGGAAAGTGCTAATTTAAGTGTTTCAGGAAGAGGTAGGTCTTCAATCTTCGCTTGAAGATAGTCAGGGACTCCGCTGTATCGACATCTAGCAGAAGTTTATTCCACCACCTTGATGCCAGAACAGAGAAGAGCCTTGAACTATACTTACCTCTCATTCTGAGAGAAGGTGGTACCAGTCGAGCAGTGCTGGAGGATCTCAGACAGCGTGGTGCAGTGTGAGACGTGATAAGGTCTCTGAGGTAAGATGGTGCTGGTCCATTTCTGGCCTCAAAGGCAAGCATCAGTGTTTTGAATCTGATACGTGCAGCTACTGCAAGCCAGTGAAGGGAGCGCAGCAATGGGGTGGTGTGGGAGAACTTGGGCAGATTGAACACAAGTGGGGCAGCTGCGCTCCTATAACATCAGCGGTGCATTTTTTATCTGAGCGCTGATATTAAGCCAAATGATCCCTCTCACTTTAGATCCTCTTTAGGATGTGGTGTTCATGGTTTCCAAAAATAAATGTCAATTTTAATTTGTTGGAACACAGAACAGTTTTCCACTTT
>JBCEWE010000912.1:0-48947 GCA_039877035.1 Silurus lanzhouensis
AGTCATAATTTATTAAAATCGAAACAACATCACATATTTGGCAAATCCTTCTACGTGCTGTCAAGAATGAGTTTCCTAACCGCTGAAAACGCGATTCCGCAAGTCTCAGGCTTCTAGGACGAAGAGAAAGCGGTTTTTCAAACCAAGCGTATTTGTACAAGCAGGCATGCACTTGTCCATGATAATTTTTACATGTTTATGATGAGATATAATATAACACAATATTTCCTCACCAAAATATGATATTTCTCACAAAAATATTAGTTATTTCAAAAATGAATTTTCATAATAATAATCATAATTTCATAAAAATTGTAGAAAACTGCAAAAAGAGTATAAAATGGGTAATAAAGTCATAATTTATTAAAATCGAAACACACACATATTTGGCAAATCCTTCTACGTGCTGTCAAGAATGAGTTTCCTAACCGCTGAAAACGCGATTCCGCAAGTCTCAGGCTTCTAGGACGAAGAGAAAGCGGTTTTTCAAACCAAGCGTATTTGTACAAGCAGGCATGCACTTACCCATGATATTTTACATGTTTATGATGAGTTATGATATAATACAACATTTCTTCACCAAAATATGATATTTTCTCACAAAAATATTAGTTATTTCAAAAAAATGAATTTTCATAATAATAATCATAATTCATAAAATTTGTAGAAAACTGCAAAAGAGTATAAAAATGGGTAATAAAGTCATAATTTATTAAAATCGAAACAACATCACATATTTGGCAAATCCTTCTACGTGCTGTCAAGAATGAGTTTCCTAACCGCAGAAAACGCGATTCCGCAAGTCTCAGGCTTCTAGACGAAGAGAAGCGGTTTTCAAACCAAGCGTATTTGTACAAGCAGGCATGCACTTGTCCATGATATTTTTACATGTTTATGATGAGATTAATATAACACAACATTTCCTCACCAAAATATGATATTTCTCACAAAAATATTAAAGTTATTTCAAAAATATGAATTTTCATAATAATAATCATAATTTCATAAAAATTGTAGAAAACTGCAAAAAGAGTATAAAAATGGGTAATAAAGTCATAATTTATTAAAATCGAAACAACATCACATATTTGGCAAATCCTTCTACGTGCTGTCAAGAATGAGTTTCCTAACCGCTGAAAACGCGATTCCGCAAGTCTCAGGCTTCTAGGACGAAGAGAAAGCGGTTTTTCAAACCAAGCGTATTTGTACAAGCAGGCATGCACTTGTCCATGATAATTTTTATGTTTATGATGAGATATAATATAACACAATATTTCTCACCAAAATATGATATTTCTCACAAAAATTTAGTTATTTCAAAAAATGAATTTTCATAATAATAATCATAATTTCATAAAAATTGTAGAAAACTGCAAAAAGAGTATAAAAATGGGTAATAAAGTCATAATTTATTAAAATCGAAACACATCACATATTTGGCAAATCCTTCTACGTGCTGTCAAGAATGAGTTTCCTAACCGCTGAAAACGCGATTCCGCAAGTCTCAGGCTTCTAGGACGAAGAGAAAGCGGTTTTTCAAACCAAGCGTATTTGTACAAGCAGGCATGCACTTGTCCATGATATTTTTACATGTTTATGATGAGATATAATATAACACAAATTTCCTCACCAAAATATGATATTTCTCACAAAAATATTAAGTTATTTCAAAAAATGAATTTTCATAATAATAATCATAATTTCATAAAAATTGTAGAAAACTGCAAAAAGAGTATAAAAATGGGTAATAAAGTCATAATTTATTAAAATCGAAACAACATCACATATTTGGCAAATCCTTCTACGTGCTGTCAAGAATGAGTTTCCTAACCGCTGAAAACGCGATTCCGCAAGTCTCAGGCTTCTAGGACGAAGAGAAAGCGGTTTTTCAAACCAAGCGTATTTGTACAAGCAGGCATGCACTGTCCCATGATAATTTTTATGTTTTGATGAGATATATATAAACAAATTTCCTCACCAAAATATGATATTTCTCACAAAAATTAGTTATTTCAAAAAATTAATTTTCATAATAATAATCATAATTTCATAAAAATTGTAGAAAACTGCAAAAAGAGTATAAAAATGGGTAATAAAGTCATAATTTATTAAAATCGAAACATCACCACATATTTGGCAAATCCTTCTACGTGCTGTCAAGAATGAGTTTCCTAACCGCTGAAAACGCGATTCCGCAAGTCTCAGGCTTCTAGGACGAAGAGAAAGCGGTTTTTCAAACCAAGCGTATTTGTACAAGCAGGCATGCACTTCCATGATATTTTACATGTTTATGATGAGATATAATATACACACATTTCCTCACCAAAATATGATATTTCTCACAAAATATTAGTTATTTCAAAAAATGAATTTCATAATAATAATCATAATTTCATAAAAATTGTAGAAAACTGCAAAAAGAGTATAAAATGGGTAATAAAGTCATAATTTATTAAAATCGAAACAACATCACATATTTGGCAAATCCTTCTACGTGCTGTCAAGAATGAGTTTCCTAACCGCTGAAAACGCGATTCCGCAAGTCTCAGGCTTCTAGGACGAAGAGAAAGCGGTTTTTCAAACCAAGCGTATTTGTACAAGCAGGCATGCACTTGTCCATGATATTTTTACATGTTTATGATGAGATATAATATAACACAACATTTCCTCACCAAAATATGATATTTCTCACAAAAATTTAAGTTATTTCAAAAATATGAATTTTCATAATAATAATCATAATTTCATAAAAATTGTAGAAAACTGCAAAAAGAGTATAAAAATGGGTAATAAAGTCATAATTTATTAAAATCGAAACACATCACATATTTGGCAAATCCTTCTACGTGCTGTCAAGAATGAGTTTCCTAACCGCTGAAAACGCGATTCCGCAAGTCTCAGGCTTCTAGGACGAAGAGAAAGCGGTTTTTCAAACCAAGCGTATTTGTACAAGCAGGCATGCACTTGTCCATGATAATTTTAATGTTTATGATGAGATATATATAACACAACATTTCCTCACCAAAATATGATATTTCTCACAAAAATTTAGTTATTTCAAAAATATGAATTTTCATAATAATAATCATAATTTCATAAAATTGTAGAAAACTGCAAAAAGAGTATAAAAATGGTAATAAAGTCATAATTTATTAAAATCGAAACAACATCACATATTTGGCAAATCCTTCTACGTGCTGTCAAGAATGAGTTTCCTAACCGCTGAAAACGCGATTCCGCAAGTCTCAGGCTTCTAGGACGAAGAGAAAGCGGTTTTTCAAACCAAGCGTATTTGTACAAGCAGGCATGCACTTACCCATGATAATTTTACATGTTTATGATGAGATATATATAATACAACATTTCTTCACCAAAATATGATATTTCTCACAAAAATATTAGTTATTTCAAAAAATGAATTTTCATAATAATAATCATAATTTCATAAAAATTGTAGAAAACTGCAAAAAGAGTATAAAAATGGTAATAAAGTCATAATTTATTAAAATCGAAACAACATCACATATTTGGCAAATCCTTCTACGTGCTGTCAAGAATGAGTTTCCTAACCGCTGAAAACGCGATTCCGCAAGTCTCAGGCTTCTAGGACGAAGAGAAAGCGGTTTTTCAAACCAAGCGTATTTGTACAAGCAGGCATGCACTTGTCCATGATAATTTTTATGTTTATGATGAGATATAATATAACACAATATTTCCTCACCAAAATATGATATTTCTCACAAAAATTTAAGTTATTTCAAAAATTGAATTTTCATAATAATAATCATAATTTCATAAAAATTGTAGAAAACTGCAAAAAGAGTATAAAAATGGGTAATAAAGTCATAATTTATTAAAATCGAAACACATCACATATTTGGCAAATCCTTCTACGTGCTGTCAAGAATGAGTTTCCTAACCGCTGAAAACGCGATTCCGCAAGTCTCAGGCTTCTAGGACGAAGAGAAAGCGGTTTTTCAAACCAAGCGTATTTGTACAAGCAGGCATGCACTTGTCCATGATAATTTTTATGTTTTGATGAGATATAATATAACACAATATTTCCTCACCAAAATATGATATTTCTCACAAAAATTTAGTTATTTCAAAAAATGAATTTTCATAATAATAATCATAATTTCATAAAATTGTAGAAAACTGCAAAAAGAGTATAAAATGGGTAATAAAGTCATAATTCATTAAAATCGAAACAACATCACATATTTGGCAAATCCTTCTACGTGCTGTCAAGAATGAGTTTCCTAACCGCTGAAAACGCGATTCCGCAAGTCTCAGGCTTCTAGGACGAAGAGAAAGCGGTTTTTCAAACCAAGCGTATTTGTACAAGCAGGCATGCACTTACCATGATAATTTTTACATGTTTATGATGAGATATAATATAAACAACATTTCTCACCAAAATATGATATTTCTCACAAAAATATTAGTTATTTCAAAAAATGAATTTTCATAATAATAATCATAATTTCATAAAAATTGTAGAAAACTGCAAAAAGAGTATAAAAATGGGTAATAAAGTCATAATTTATTAAATCGAAACAACATCACATATTTGGCAAATCCTTCTACGTGCTGTCAAGAATGAGTTTCCTAACCGCTGAAAACGCGATTCCGCAAGTCTCAGGCTTCTAGGACGAAGAGAAAGCGGTTTTTCAAACCAAGCGTATTTGTACAAGCAGGCATGCACTTGTCCATGATAATTTTTATGTTTATGATGAGATATAATATAACACAATATTTCCTCACCAAAATATGATATTTCTCACAAAAATTTAAGTTATTTCAAAAATTGAATTTTCATAATAATAATCATAATTTCATAAAAATTGTAGAAAACTGCAAAAAGAGTATAAAATGGGTAATAAAGTCATAATTTATTAAAATCGAAACAACATCACATATTTGGCAAATCCTTCTACGTGCTGTTAAGAATGAGTTTCCTAACCGCTGAAAACGCGATTCCGCAAGTCTCAGGCTCCTAGGACGAAGAGAAAGCGGTTTTTCAAACCAAGCGTATTTGTACAAGCAGGCATGCACTTACCCATGATAATTTTACATGTTTATGATGAGATATGATATAATACAACATTTCTTCACCAAAATATGATATTTCTCACAAAATATTAGTTATTTCAAAAAAATGAATTTTCATAATAATAATCATAATTTCATAAAATTGTAGAAAACTGCAAAAAGAGTATAAAAATGGGTAATAAAGTCATAATTTATTAAAATCGAAACAACATCACATATTTGGCAAATCCTTCTACGTGCTGTCAAGAATGAGTTTCCTAACCGCTGAAAACGCGATTCCGCAAGTCTCAGGCTTCTAGGACGAAGAGAAAGCGGTTTTTCAAACCAAGCGTATTTGTACAAGCAGGCATGCACTTGTCCATGATAATTTTTACATGTTTATGATGAGATATAATATAACACAACATTTCCTCACCAAAATATGATATTTCTCACAAAAATTTAGTTATTTCAAAAATATGAATTTTCATAATAATAATCATAATTTCATAAAATTGTAGAAAACTGCAAAAAGAGTATAAAAATGGGTAATAAAGTCATAATTTATTAAAATCGAAACAACATCACATATTTGGCAAATCCTTCTACGTGCTGTCAAGAATGAGTTTCCTAACCGCTGAAAACGCGATTCCGCAAGTCTCAGGCTTCTAGGACGAAGAGAAAGCGGTTTTTCAAACCAAGCGTATTTGTACAAGCAGGCATGCACTTACCATGATAATTTTACATGTTTATGATGAGATATATATAAACAACATTTCCTCACCAAAATATGATATTTCTCACAAAATATTAGTTATTTCAAAAAATGAATTTCATAATAATAATCATAATTTCATAAAATTGTAGAAAACTGCAAAAAGAGTATAAAAATGGGTAATAAAGTCATAATTTATTAAAATCGAAACAACATCACATATTTGGCAAATCCTTCTACGTGCTGTCAAGAATGAGTTTCCTAACCGCTGAAAACGCGATTCCGCAAGTCTCAGGCTTCTAGGACGAAGAGAAAGCGGTTTTTCAAACCAAGCGTATTTGTACAAGCAGGCATGCACTTGTCCATGATAATTTTTTATGTTTATGATGAGATATAATATAACACAATATTTCCTCACCAAAATATGATATTTCTCACAAAAATTTTAAAGTTATTTCAAAAATATGAATTTTCATAATAATAATCATAATTTCATAAAAATTGTAGAAAACTGCAAAAAGAGTATAAAAATGGGTAATAAAGTCATAATTTATTAAAATCGAAACATCATCACATATTTGGCAAATCCTTCTACGTGCTGTCAAGAATGAGTTTCCTAACCGCTGAAAACGCGATTCCGCAAGTCTCAGGCTTCTAGGACGAAGAGAAAGCGGTTTTTCAAACCAAGCGTATTTGTACAAGCAGGCATGCACTTACCCATGATAATTTTACATGTTTATGATGAGATATGATATAATACAACATTTCTTCACCAAAATATGATATTTCTCACAAAAATATTAGTTATTTCAAAAAAATGAATTTTCATAATAATAATCATAATTTCATAAAATTTGTAGAAAACTGCAAAAAGAGTATAAAAATGGGTAATAAAGTCATAATTTATTAAAATCGAAACAACATCACATATTTGGCAAATCCTTCTACGTGCTGTCAAGAATGAGTTTCCTAACCGCAGAAAACGCGATTCCGCAAGTCTCAGGCTTCTAGGACGAAGAGAAAGCGGTTTTTCAAACCAAGCGTATTTGTACAAGCAGGCATGCACTTGTCCATGATATTTTTACATGTTTATGATGAGATATAATATAACACAACATTTCCTCACCAAAATATGATATTTCTCACAAAAATATTAAAGTTATTTCAAAAATATGAATTTTCATAATAATAATCATAATTTCATAAAAATTGCAGAAAACTGCAAAAAGAGTATAAAAATGGGTAATAAAGTCATAATTTATTAAAATCGAAACAACATCACATATTTGGCAAATCCTTCTACGTGCTGTCAAGAATGAGTTTCCTAACCGCTGAAAACGCGATTCCGCAAGTCTCAGGCTTCTAGGACGAAGAGAAAGCGGTTTTTCAAACCAAGCGTATTTGTACAAGCAGGCATGCACTTGTCCATGATAATTTTTTATGTTTATGATGAGATATAATATAACACAACATTTCCTCACCAAAATATGATATTTCTCACAAAAATATTAGTTATTTCAAAAATATGAAATTTCATAATAATAATCATAATTTCATAAAATTTGTAGAAAACTGCAAAAAGTGTATAAAAATGGGTAATAAAGTCATAATTCATTAAAATCGAAACAACAGCACATATTTGGCAAATCCTTCTACGTGCTGTCAAGAATGATTTTCCTAACCGCTGAAAACGCGATTCCGCGATTTATTTCATTAAAAAAATTAACTTTTTCATAAAACTATGAAAATTTACATTTTCATATTAATAAGCATAAATTAACTAAAAAACTTTAAAAGTTCAAAAAATTAACACAAAACTTAGACAAACTTTTTTTATATTGTTTTAATTAAAATATTACATTTTACACTCATAACCAAAAAAATGCAATCAGTGAATGAAAAAGGTTTCATTATATATCATGTTTTGACATAAAAATGACTTTTCTCTTATGAATATGAAATTAATAGGTAAAATGTGAATTTTTATATTCATTAGAATATTTTCATGAAATCTGTAAAAAAAAAAAAAAAAGTGCAAAAATTTAATAAAAAACATGATATTACAAATTATTTTTACAAGTTATTGTGAAATTTTGACTACTCATATTCATAAGCATTATTAACTAAAAACCATTGAAAGTGCAAATATTCACTGCAGAATGTGATGACAAACAATGGTTTGAAAAAAATCTGACTTTCTTTTATAAAAAAGTTTTTAAAATGTTTTTATTAAAATATTACATTTTATACTCATAATTTTCACCTTTATTTGCATGAACCTGGTCGTACGGCTGCAGGGATTCTAGCCCAGGAACATGGTAACAAATTTTGCCCAGATTTCTTTCCAAATCTTTAGACAACATAGCACAAGGGTTGCCCTCATGCATGCGTGCAGTGGCTGCTGATGGTCTGATGGCCCGGGATGCTGAGAAAACAGTGCTGTGACATCCTTTGATACTGTACACCTCACATCAGGTAACAGCTATTTAACATAACCTCAACACAAAAGATATGACAGCACGACGTAGATCTGGTTATGAAATCACGCTCCAGCCTTTCTGAAACTGAGAGCTACTTCTTGGGTACCATTAATGTGAAGAGCTAACAGTTTGATAGACACAGTTTTTAGTTTGATCTGAAATAACAAATTTGCTCAATTAACCTTTGATTATATGTTATTATTAATAATTAATTATATGTATCTATGTGAAGACACTGATCATGTTAATGATTTCTCATAAGTATCAACAATGATTTAACAAAGTAGGAAACAGCTATTTTTAGAAAAATGCCACGGGCTTCTCATGTGGTCCTTGCGGGCTACCTGGTGCCCGCGGGCACCACGTTGGTGACCCCTGATCTAGATAGATCGTGTTCAAAACCCTCTGATGTGTATTTATGTGGATATGCGGTTGTAAGATTACCTGATGAAATAGTTGAAGGTAAACCATTACCATACACATCTGCACAAGCTGCAGAGTTGGTCGCACTTACAAGAGCATGTCAGTTGTCTGAAGGTAAAGTAGTGACTATATACACTGATTCTAAGTATGCTTATGATGTTGTGCATAATTTTGCCAAAACATGGAAGCAAAGACACTGTAAAACAGCTGATGGAAAGCCCATAGCACATACTTCAGAGTCAGAAGTGGAGGAAGACATAAAGTATTGGGCTTCTAAACAATGTAAATCATATTCTGCTGGTATCATTAGAGATGCAGATGAAAAAAATTGCTTGCCTAAACAAGCTTTAATAGTGTTGGTGAAGCATTACCATGGGATGTCACACATTAGCACAGCTAAAGTCACACAGGCTATAAACTCATCATACTGTATTGCTGATGTAGCTAAAACAACCAAGCTAGTGTTAGATTCAGGTTTGACTTGTGCCAAAACTAACATACATTGACCTGTATGACATGATGCGCTTACTTTTCCTGAGCAACCCTTCCAACACCTACAGATCGAAACAGGCCGAAATTGGACTGTTGTTCTCCCGGCAGTGCTCAAAGAAACGAGAATGACTCTGTCTTCAACTACTAAACTGTCACCTTTTAAAATTCCAATGGGCTGGCCTTTCCCGATCCCATGGGCTACTGGCATTTCTAGCTAGTTTTAGTTATAAAAATAGAGTAGAATAAAATAATATATTCAAAAATATATTCTGCTCAATAATAAAAACAAAATAAAGGTAGTCGTGATAAGAGTATGATAGGTTTATTGGAGAATAGTATTAATAGCAGAACAAACCGGTGCAGTTTTGCAGAGTGTGCAAAATTTTACCAACAACAAGCGGATTAGCAAGGCTAGAAACCGCAGGGTATTTTTGTCGGGTGTATAAAGGTTACCTAAGCGAGGAACCACATAGCATGTGCATCTTTTATATCTTCTTCTTCTTCTTTTTCTTTTTCTTCTTCATCTTCTTCTTCTTCTTCTTCTTCTTCTTCATCTTCTTTCGGCTGCTCCCATTAGGGGTCGCCACAGCGGATCATCCGTCCCCACACCACCCTGTCCTCTACATCTGCCTCTTTCACACCAACTACCTGCATGTCTTCCCTCACCACATCCATAAACCTCCTCCTTGGACTTCCTCTTTCCTCCCACCTGGTGGCTCCATCCTCAGCATTCTTCTACCAATATAATTCATGTCGCTCCTCTGCACATGTCCAAACCATCTCAATCTCACCTCCCTCATTTTGTCACCAAAACATCCTACATGGGTTGTCAATCTAATAAACTCATTTCTAATATTGTCCATCATTGTCACTCCCAACTAAAACCTTAACAACTTCAGTTCTGCTACCTCCAGCTCCGCCTCCTGTCTTTTACTCAATGCCACTTTCTCTAATCCATACAACATCTCACCACAGTCCTATAAACTTTCCCTTTCATTTTTGCAGATACCCTACTATTACAAATGACAGGAGTGACAGGAGTCTTCTTCGTCCACTCCACCCTGCCTGCGCTCTTTTCTTTGCTTCTCTAACACACTCTCCATTACTTTCCACTGTTGACCCCAGGAACCTGAATTCCTCCACCTTCTCCACCTCTTCCCCCTGTAACCGCACCACTCCACTACCCTCCCTCTCATTTACGCACATGTACTCTGCCCTACTCCTACTGACTTTCATTCCCCTTCTCTCCAGCGGATATCTCCACCTCTCCAGGCTCTTCTCAACCTGCTCACTACTCTCACCACAAATGTAAAAATATCATCCGCAAACATCATAGTCTAGGGAGACTCCTGTCTGACCTCGTCCGTCAACCTGTCCATCACCACTGCAAACAGGAAAAGGTTTAGGGCCGATCCTTGATGCAGTCCAACCTTCACCCTGAACCAGTATGTCGTTCCTACTGCACATCCTCATACATGTCCTGCACCACCCTCACATACTTCTCTGACACACCTGAGTTCCTCATACAATACCACAACTCCTCTCTTGGCACTCTGTCGTACGAGGTTCTCTAAATCCACAAATACACAATGCAATTCATTCTGTCCTTCTCTATACTTCTCCATCAACATCCTCAAAGCAAATAAGGCATACGTGGTGCTCTTGCTCAGCATGAAACCATACTGTTGCTCACAGATGGTCACTTCTTTTCTCAGCCTGGCTTCCACTACTCTTTCCCATAACTTCATGGTGTGACTGATCAACGTAATTCCCCTGTAGTTACTGCAGGTCTGCACAGCTCCCTTATTCTTAAAGCTCGGTACCAGCACACTCCTTCTCCATTCCTCAGGCATCCTCCCACCTTCTAGAATCGTGTTAAACAATCTGGTTAAAAACTCCACTTCCATCTCTCCTAGACATCTCCATGCTTCTACAGGTGTATGTCATCTGGTCCAACCGACTTTTCACTCTTCATCCTCTTAATCGCTGCTCTCACTTCCTCCTTACTAATCCTATCCACATCCTGCTTCACCAACTACACATCATCCAACCTTCTCTCTCTCTGATTTTCCTCATTCATCACCTGCTCAAAATACTCCCTCCACCTTCTTACAACACTCTCCTCACTAGTCAACACATTTCCATCTTCATCCTTTATTGCTCTAACTTGCAGTGCATCCTTCCCGGCTTCCTCTGCCTGGCCAATCCTTTTCTCCTCTCTTAGTGTCCAACCTTTCATGCAGCTCCTGATATGCCTTTTCCTTGCGTTTGCCACATCCCTCTTTACCTGCTGCCGCATCTCCTTGTACTCCTGCCTACTTTTTTCATCACTCTGTGTATCCCACTTCTGTTTTGCCAACCTCTTTCTCCTTATGCTCTCCTGCACTTCCTCATTCCATCACCATGTCTCTTTGTCTTCCTTCCTATTTCCAGATGTCACACCAAGTACCTTTCAAGCTGCTATCCTCATCACTCCTGCAGTTGTTACCCAATCAACCAATACCGCTTCACCACCAACGAGCCCCTGTCTGACCTCTTCCCTCAACCTCACACTACACTCTTCCTCCTTCAGTTTCCACCATCTTATTCTTCTTTCAGTCCTCACCCTCCTCCTCTTCTTCTTCGCCTCCAAAACCATCCCACAGACCACCATCCGATGCTGTCTAGCTACACTGTCCCCGCCAACACCTTTACAGTGTCCAATCTCCTTCAGGTTGCATCTCCAGCATAGAACGTAGTCCACCTGTGTGCACCTTCCTCCACTCTTATAGGTCACCCTATGATCATCCTTCTTCTTAAAATATGTATTCACCACTGCCATTTCCATCCTTTTAGCAAAATCTACCACCATCTGCCCTTCTACATTCCTCTCCTTAAAACCATACCTACCCATCACCTCCTCATCACCTCTGTTCCCTTCACCTACATATGCCATTAAAGTCTGCCCCAATCACTAATCTTTCTTTCCTAGGTACACCATCTACCACTTCATCTAATTCACTCCAGAATTTTTCCTTCTCCTCTATCTCACAGGCGACTTGTGGAGCATAGGCACTGATGACATTTATCATCATCCCTTCAACTTCCAGCTTCATGTCCATCACCCTATCAGAAACTCTCTTTACCGCCACTACACTCTTACTGTACTCTTCCTTCAGAACACCCCTACACCATTTCTCTTTCCATCCACACCATGATAGAACAGTTTAAACCAACCTCCAATTTTCCTGGCCTTACTCCCTTTCCCACTTGGTCTCCTGAACACACAACATATCTACCTTTCTCCTCTCCATCATATCAGCTATCTCTCTCCCGTTACCATTCATATTACCAACATTTAAAGTACCAACCCGAACCTCTTCTCTCCTACACTTCTCCTTTTCCTGCTGTCTCTATAGACGTCTTCCTTCTCCTTCTCTTCCTTTGGCCAACAGTAGCCTATTTTCCACCGGTATCCTGTGGCGGTTGTTGTTAACCTGGGCCTCGACCGATCCGGTATGAAATTCTAATTTGTGATCCGCATATTCGGTTTTACGCTGGATGCCCTTTCTAACGCAACCCTCCCCATTTATCTGAGCTTGGGACCGGCACTAAGGGTGCACTGGCTTGTACCTCCCTAATGGCTGGTTTGCATCTTGTATATGCAAACCCTCATCAATCAGACTGCCTTGCTGCTTAGGAGGAAACGCTCTCTTCAGCACTATGGATCTGACATCAGGTAAAAACCATACCTACCCATCACCTCCTCATCACCCTCTTTCCCTTCACCTACATATGCCCATTAAAGTCTGCCCCAATCACTAATCTTTCTTTCCTAGGTACACCATCTACCACTTCATCTAATTCACTCCAGAATTTTCCTTCTCCTCTATCTCACAGGCGACTTGTGGAGCATAGGCACTGATGACATTTATCATCATCCCTTCAACTTCCAGCTTCATGTCCATCACCCTATCAGAAACTCTCTTACCGCCACTACACTCTTACTGTACTCTTCCTTCAGAACACCCCTACACCATTTCTCTTTCCATCCACACCATGATAGAACAGTTTAAACCAACCTCCAATTTCCTGGCCTTACTCCCTTTCCACTTGGTCTCCTGAACACACAACATATCTACCTTTCTCCTCTCCATCATATCAGCTATCTCTCTCCCGTTACCATTCATATTACCAACATTTAAAGTACCAACCCGAACCTCTTCTCTCCTACACTTCTCCTTTTCCTGCTGTCTCTATAGACGTCTTCCTTCTCTCCTTCTCTTCCTTGGCCAACAGTAGCCTATTTTCCACCGGTATCCTGTGGCGGTTGTTAACCTGGCCTCGACCGATCCGGTATGAAATTCTAATTTGTGATCCGCATATTCGGTTTTACGCTGGATGCCCTTTCTAACGCAACCCTCCCCATTTATCTGAGCTTGGGACCGGCACTAAGGGTGCACTGGCTTGTACCTCCCTAATGGCTGGTTTGCATCTTGTATATGCAAACCCTCATCAATCAGACTGCCTTGCTGCCTTAGGAGGAAACGCTCTCTTCAGCACTATGGATCTGACATCAGGTTTCTATAACATCCCCATGTCTGAAGAAGATAAAAAATACATTGCGTTTGCAACTCCAGTGGGCCTTCATGAGTATAATAGGATGCCACAGGGACTGTGTAACAGTCCAGCATCTTTTTGCGCATGATGCTGAATATCTTTGGGGACTTGAATTTCAGTAGCCTGTTGTGTTATTTGTGCTTTTTTCATCACTCTGTGGATCCCACTTCTGTTTTGCCAACCTCTTTCTCCTTATGCTCTCCTGCACTTCCTCATTCCACCACCATGTCTCTTTGTCTTCCTTCCTATTTCCAGATGTCACACCAAGTACCTTTCAAGCTGCTATCCTCATCACTCCTGCAGTTGTTACCCCATTAATCCAATACCGCTTCACCACCAACGAGCCCCTGTCTGACCTCTTCCCTCAACCTCACACTACACTCTTCCTCCTTCAGTTTCCACCATCTTATTCTTCTTTCAGTCCTCACCCTCCTCCTCTTCTTCTTCGCCTCCAAAACCATCCCACAGACCACCATCCGATGCTGTCTAGCTACACTGTCCCCTGCCAACACCTTTACAGTGTCCAATCTCCTTCAGGTTGCATCTCCAGCATAGAACGTAGTCCACCTGTGTGCACCTTCCTCCACTCTTATAGGTCACCCTATGATCATCCTTCTTCTTAAAATATGTATTCACCACTGCCATTTCCATCCTTTTAGCAAAATCTACCACCATCTGCCTTTCTACATTCCTCTCCTTAAAACCATACCTACCCATCACCTCCTCATCACCTCTGTTCCCTTCACCTACATATGCCCATTAAAGTCTGCCCCAATCACTAATCTTTCTTTCCTAGGTACACCATCTACCACTTCATCTAATTCACTCCAGAATTGTTCCTTCTCCTCTATCTCACAGGCGACTTGTGAAGCATAGGCACTGATGACATTTATCATCATCCCTTCAACTTCCAGCTTCATGTCCATCACCCTATCAGAAACTCTCTTTACCGCCACTACACTCTTACTGTACTCTTCCTTCAGAACACCCCTACACCATTTCTCTTTCCATCCACACCATGATAGAACAGTTTAAACCCACCTCCAATTTCCTGGCCTTACTCCCTTTCCACTTGGTCTCCTGAACACACAACATATCTACCTTTCTCCTCTCCATCATATCAGCTATCTCTCTCCCGTTACCATTCATTTTACCAACATTTAAAGTACCAACCCGAACCTCTTCTCTCCTACACTTCTCCTTTTCCTGCTGTCTCTATAGACGTCTTCCATCTCTCCTTCTCTTCCTTTGGCCAACAGTAGCCTATTTTCCACCGGTATCCTGTGGCGGTTGTTGTTAACCTGGGCCTCGACCGATCCGGTATGAAATTCTAATTTGTGATCCGCATATTCGGTTTTACGCTGGATGCCCTTTCTAACGCAACCCTCCCCATTTATCTGAGCTTGGGACCGGCACTAAGGGTGCACTGGCTTGTACCTCCCTAATGGCTGAGTTTGCATCTTGTATATGCAAACCCTCATCAATCAGACTGCCTTGCTGCCTTAGGAGGAAACGCTCTCTTCAGCACTATGGATCTGACATCAGGTTTCTATAACATCCCCATGTCTGAAGAAGATAAAAAATACATTGCGTTTGCAACTCCAGTGGGCCTTCATGAGTATAATAGGATGCCACAGGGACTGTGTAACAGTCCAGCATCTTTTTTGCGCATGATGCTGAATATCTTTGGGGACTTGAATTTCAGTAGCCTGTTGTGTTATTTGGACGACTCATTGGTGTTTGCACCTGATGAGGAGGCAGCGTTGGAGAAACTGGAGATAGTCTTTCAATGGTTGAGGGATTACAACCTCAAGTTAAGTCCAAAAAAGTGCCATTTCAAGCAAACATCTGTTAAATTTTTAGGTCACGTAATTGACGGGAATAGTGTATCTGTCGATCCTTCGAAGGTTAAAGCCATAGCCAAATTGTCAAAAGAGGACCTCATGGAAGAGGATTTAGTCTGTTTTGGGCATGATTCTCTATTATCAGCATTTCATCAAAGTTGTTCCTCAATAGCCAAACCGTTGTTTTCTTTGACAGCTGCACAGAAAAGAAAGACAAAGATCAAAACTGGGATTAGGGCAGGCACTTACTGAAGTTGAACTGACTGGACTCCTGAGTGTGATGTGGCCCTTTCTAAACTGAAAGCGAGCTTATTGCAGAGCGTGGTTCTAGCACATCCTGATTTCTCTCTTTCGTCAATTTTGTCAACTGATGCATCTCTAGATGGACTCGGGGCTGTGCTATCACAGATACCGGCTGGAGAGGAGAAAGCATGCCCCATTGCAGTCACAAGCAAGACTCTAAGTAACTCTCTAAAGAGGTATCCAGCACATAAGCTTGAGTTTCTAGCCTTGAAGTGGAGTGTATGTGAAAAATTAACCCTTTGGTTAAAAGGACTGTGTTGATGAGGATGGGTTTAGGACACTTTTCATTTGCAAGTGAACAGTCTCCATGTAACGCCCTTGGCTAATAGAGTGTCTTACGATCATGATACAGTCAGAACCCTTTTAGGTCTTCATGATCAGTGGGAAAGGGTAACCGAGCTGGTGTGATACCATCTCAGCAATCCCTTTAGAGAAAATCAGGCAGGATCAAGAGTCAGATTTATCAATCTCGAAAGTGATTTCTTTTTTAACTCAGAAAAAACGACCATCAAGGGGAGAGCTGATTGGAATGGACGCTGGAACTTTATCTCTTTTTAAGCAATGGGATAGGTTGAAATTGCAAAACGGAGTAGTTTATCGCATCTCGAAAGATCCGTTAAGCAATCACAAAAGGTTCCAACTTGTAATTCCATCAAGTCTTAGGGCTAAGGCTTTAAACCGTGTACATGATCTTGCTGGTCATCAGGGACAGTCAAGAACCCTCCAATTAGCTTGACAATGTTTTTATTGGCCTAGGATGGAGTATGATATTAGGGAGTATATCAAGTATTGTCAGAGGTGTGTATTGGCCAAAACACCAGAGCCATCTGCTCTAGCCCCTCTTGAGAGCATTAAGACTTCAGTACCGATGGAGTTGGTGTGTTTGGATTTTTGGTGTGCTGAGGGCAGCAAGCAACGATCCATGGATGTATTAGTTGTTACTGATCATTTTACTAAGTTGGCTCATGCTTTTCCGTGCGCAAACCAAAAAGGGAAACAGATAGCCAAAAAGTTGTGGGATCATGTTTTTTGCATCTATGGTTTTCCGACACGTATTCATACGGACCAAGGGGCTAATTTCGAAAGTGCACTCATTGCAGAATTGCTTAAATTGGCTGATGTTGATATGTCACACACTACAGCATACCACTCGATGGGGAATGGTGTAACAGAGCAGTTCAATCAAACTTTGGGCAGTATGCTACGCTCCTTGCCTCTCAAGGAGAAACAAAAATGGCCCGAGCTGATACAGGCTCTGACATTTGCGTATAATGCCACGGTGCATGAGACCACTGGTTACGCCCCATTTCAGTTAATGTTTGGCTGTATCCCAAAGTTGCCAGTTGATGTCATTTTTGGGCAGGTGTTTCGTGACCCTATGGTTGTTGACCATAGTAACTATGTGCAAACGCTAATGTTTCACTTCAAAGTAGCAGCATACATAGCTCAGAAACATACCAAAAAAGAGTAGAGAAAGCAGGCCAACTTCTATAATCAAAATGTTTGAACATTGGAGATAGAGTGTTGCTCGCCAAGAAGGGTGAGAGAGGAAAGAAAAAACTTGTTGATAGGTAGATGGGATCCAAATGTCTATACTGTAAAGGAACAGGATCTTAGGGTGAACATATACAAATTGATTGATGTGAAGGGTAAGTCAAAAGTGGTGCATCACATCCTAATTCTGGACAACAGCTTTCTACCTATTTGAACCAACCCAAGATGAGGATGTTCCGTCAAGTGCTGGGAATGCGAAGACCAAACCTTGCATGTCGGAACAGTTCGATCCAACTAAAGAGGATGGTTCCGATGATAGAATGGAAGCTTGGGTGTCTCGATCGAATGTATGATGTAGATGGAGACTCCGACCCTAGTAACTTAGACCAGCAATCTGATTCTATTGTTTCCATTGTCTAGTCCAGTCAGGATTTTAGTGAAATTCAGGAGAGGTGAATGTGACTAATGTTAATTTTCATGTATGTATATTTACAATGTAAATATATGCATTTCACAAAAAATCCTTCCTAATTGTTTTATTTGCTTTAATTTGTTCAATATGTTTTATGTCCTGTTTAAATAAATGTATTCTATTTTTGGCAGAAGTCTTTTCTCTTGCGATTAAGCTGTGCTACGGCATGGCGTCATTCAGGAAGCCCGTGCTGCTCCTCAGTTTACTTTGTGCATACTGAGGAGAGGTAAGCTGTTAGCTGTGCTCTCCCGGGATTACTTGCAAAAAAGTTTTACACATTTGAATTTCACTCATAACGTGTTCAAATATTATTGTTAAAAGTGTTATTAATGTAATATGTGATATGTAAAGTGATTTGTGGATGGATGGAGAGGATTAAGCGACTTATTTGATAAGTACAGCAAGCCGAATAAGCATGTGCTTTGGTTAGGCTTAGTGATGCTAGTGAGCTAATAGTTGCAATTTGATTTGTGCAGGTGGTAAAGCTGGCGAAGCAGCCACGTTTATTTTGATTATTTCTGTATTCCATCCAGGTACAGTAACTTCTAATGTTTTATAATTTGTTTAAATAAATTTGTATTTCTGTTTTATTAGTTTACTTTGTGCATACTGAGGAGAGGTGGTAAAGCTGGCGAAGCAGCCACTTTTATTTTTATTATTTCTGTATTCCATCCAGAATTGTTTGATTGTTGGTGACAATAAACTCTCCAGTACTGCTGCAACAAAGTTGTAAAGACACGTCATTCCACGACACAACGATGAGAACACGAGCACAGGTCAAAACCAAACGTGACCAACATCCGCTCAGGCACAGGGTTCTGACAGTATACCTGATAATACTGCTTATAGACATGTTAAACAAGCAATGTTTAAAAAAACAATTGTGAAAAATATGACTTCATATTCATTAGCATCCTTTAACTAAAAACCATTAAAAGTGCAAAAATTCCATGCAAAACTTGACACTGGTTTAAAAATGACTTTTTTTTAAATAAAAGATGGATTGTTTTATTAAAATATATAATTTCATATTTTCACAAATAAATCATTAAAAGTGTAATGTGAATGAAAAAGATTTCATGAAATACCATGGTATGACTTTTTACATAACGAAATATGATATTTTCATATTCAGAAGCATATGTTCAAGGAAAACCTTTAAATAATTGCCATTAAGAAACAAAAAATAAAAAGTGACCATACAAATCATATTTTGAAATTAATTGGCAACTTATAAATTCTCATATTCTTCAGAATTATTTTATGAAATATTGGTAAAAAAAAAAAAAAAAGGCAAAAATTCAAGGAAAAACGTCATATGACAAACAATGGTTTGAAAATAATTACTTTTTTTAAATATAAGATTTTATGTTTGTATTAAAATATATAATTTCTTATTCATAAACATAATTTCATTAAAAAAACCCACGGTAACCTTTACTATAAAAATATGAGTAATTGTGAAAATATAAAACATGATATTGGAAAACCTTTAAAAAAAGTGCCATAAGTGAATGAAAAACAAAAAAGTGACAATGCAGTTCATGTTTTGACAAAAAAATGACTTTTACATTAAAAAAAGTTAGATAGTTATTGTGAAAATATACATTTCCATAATTATAAGCATCATTTAATAGAAAATATAGTGCAATATGTAAGCGAAAAACTTACATGAAAAACATTGGTCTGAGAAAAATATAACTTTTTTTTAAATAAAAATGAAATTAATTGGTAAAATATACATTTTCATATTCATACTAATAATTTCATGAAAAACTGTTAATAAATAACGTGATATAATATTTTACAAGTTATTGTGAAAAATTTGACTTTTAATATTCATAAGCATCATCAACTAAAAAGTGCAAAAATTCAATGCAAAATGTGATGACAAACAATGGTTTGAAAAAAAGTATTTTTTAAGTTTTTTTAATAAAACAATATTTTTTATTTTTATTACATTTCATAATAAATTTCATAAAAAATACGTTAACCTTTATCATAAAAAATAAGTTGTGAAAATATGAATTTTCTTATTTATAAGCATTATTTAATGAAACGAAAAAGAAAAGACAAAATAAGGACAAAAATATGCCTCTTTTCATAAAAAAAAAAAAAATCATAAGCATTTTAAAAATAAACGTAATAAATGTATATTACATAAAATAAAAAAAGATAAACCTAACATGTTTTGACAAAAAAAAGAAAATTTTTAATTTTTTTTTATTTAGAAGAATAATTTAATTGAAAATCATCAAATATTGTGAGCAATAAACTGACGAAAATTATTTTGTTTAGATATTTTTTTCATACATAAATTGAAAATTTTCTAGGACGAAGAGAAAGCGGTTTTTCAAACCAAGCGTTTTTGTACAAGCAGGCATGCACTTGTCCATGATAAATTTTTATGTTTATGATGAGATATAATATAACACAATATTTCCTCACCAAAATATGATATTTCTCACAAAAATTTTAAGTTATTTCAAAAAATTTGAATTTTCATAATAATAATCATAATTTCAGAAAAATTGTAGAAAACTGCAAAAAGTGTATGAAAATGGTGTCATAATTCATTAAAATCGAAACAACATCACATATTTGGCAAATCCTTCTACGTGCTGTCAAGAATGAGTTTCCTAACCGCTGAAAACGCGATTCCGCAAGTCTCAGGCTTCTAGGACGAAGAGAAAGCGGTTTTTCAAACCAAGCGTATTTGTACAAGCAGGCATGCACTTACCCATGATAATTTTACATGTTTATGATGAGATATGATATAATACAACATTTCCTCACCAAAATATGATATTTCTCACAAAAATATTAAAGTTATTTCAAAAATATGAATTTTCATAATAATAATCATAATTTCATAAAAATTGTAGAAAACTGCAAAAAGAGTATAAAAATGGGTAATAAAGTCATAATTTATTAAAATCGAAACAACATCACATATTTGGCAAATCCTTCTACGTGCTGTCAAGAATGAGTTTCCTAACCGCTGAAAACGCGATTCCGCAAGTCTCAGGCTTCTAGGACGAAGAGAAAGCGGTTTTTCAAACCAAGCGTATTTGTACAAGCAGGCATGCACTTGTCCATGATAATTTTTTATGTTTATGATGAGATATAATATAACACAATATTTCCTCACCAAAATATGATATTTCTCACAAAAATTTTAAGTTATTTCAAAAAATTTGAATTTTCATAATAATAATCATAATTTCATAAAAATTGTAGAAAACTGCAAAAAGAGTATAAAATGGGTAATAAAGTCATAATTTATTAAAATCGAAACAACATCACATATTTGGCAAATCCTTCTACGTGCTGTCAAGAATGAGTTTCCTAACCGCTGAAAACGCGATTCCGCAAGTCTCAGGCTTCTAGGACGAAGAGAAAGCGGTTTTTCAAACCAAGCGTATTTGTACAAGCAGGCATGCACTTACCATGATAATTTTACATGTTTATGATGAGATATGATATAATACAACATTTCTTCACCAAAATATGATATTTCTCACAAAAATATTAAGTTATTTCAAAAAATGAATTTTCATAATAATAATCATAATTTCATAAAATTTGTAGAAAACTGCAAAAAGAGTATAAAATGGGTAATAAGTCATAATTATTAAAATCGAAACAACATCACATATTTGGCAAATCCTTCTACGTGCTGTCAAGAATGAGTTTCCTAACCGCGAAAACGCGATTCCGCAAGTCTCAGGCTTCTAGGACGAAGAGAAAGCGGTTTTTCAAACCAAGCGTATTTGTACAAGCAGGCATGCACTTGTCCATGATAATTTTTATGTTTTGATGAGATATAATATAACACAATATTTCCTCACCAAAATATGATATTTCTCACAAAAATTTAGTTATTTCAAAAATTTGAATTTTCATAATAATAATCATAATTTCATAAAAATTGTAGAAAACTGCAAAAAGAGTATAAAAATGGGTAATAAAGTCATAATTTATTAAAATCGAAACACATCACATATTTGGCAAATCCTTCTACGTGCTGTCAAGAATGAGTTTCCTAACCGCTGAAAACGCGATTCCGCAAGTCTCAGGCTTCTAGGACGAAGAGAAAGCGGTTTTTCAAACCAAGCGTATTTGTACAAGCAGGCATGCACTTACCATGATAATTTTACATGTTTATGATGAGATATATATAATACAACATTTCTTCACCAAAATATGATATTTCTCACAAAAATATTAGTTATTTCAAAAAATGAATTTTCATAATAATAATCATAATTTCATAAAATTGTAGAAAACTGCAAAAAGAGTATAAAAATGGGTAATAAAGTCATAATTTATTAAAATCGAAACAACATCACATATTTGGCAAATCCTTCTACGTGCTGTCAAGAATGAGTTTCCTAACCGCAGAAAACGCGATTCCGCAAGTCTCAGGCTTCTAGGACGAAGAGAAAGCGGTTTTTCAAACCAAGCGTATTTGTACAAGCAGGCATGCACTTGTCCATGATATTTTTACATGTTTATGATGAGATATAATATAACACAACATTTCCTCACCAAAATATGATATTTCTCACAAAAATATTAAAGTTATTTCAAAAATATGAATTTTCATAATAATAATCATAATTTCATAAAAATTGTAGAAAACTGCAAAAAGAGTATAAAAATGGGTAATAAAGTCATAATTTATTAAAATCGAAACAACATCACATATTTGGCAAATCCTTCTACGTGCTGTCAAGAATGAGTTTCCTAACCGCTGAAAACGCGATTCCGCAAGTCTCAGGCTTCTAGGACGAAGAGAAAGCGGTTTTTCAAACCAAGCGTATTTGTACAAGCAGGCATGCACTTGTCCATGATAATTTTTATGTTTATGATGAGATATAATATAACACAATATTTCCTCACCAAAATATGATATTTCTCACAAAAATTTAAGTTATTTCAAAAAATTTGAATTTTCATAATAATAATCATAATTTCATAAAATTGTAGAAAACTGCAAAAAGAGTATAAAATGGGTAATAAAGTCATAATTATTAAAATCGAAACAACATCACATATTTGGCAAATCCTTCTACGTGCTGTCAAGAATGAGTTTCCTAACCGCTGAAAACGCGATTCCGCAAGTCTCAGGCTTCTAGGACGAAGAGAAAGCGGTTTTTCAAACCAAGCGTATTTGTACAAGCAGGCATGCACTTACCATGATAATTTTACATGTTTATGATGAGATATATATAATACAACATTTCTCACCAAAATATGATATTTCTCACAAAAATTAGTTATTTCAAAAAATGAATTTTCATAATAATAATCATAATTTCATAAAATTGTAGAAAACTGCAAAAAGAGTATAAAATGGGTAATAAGTCATAATTCATTAAAATCGAAACAACATCACATATTTGGCAAATCCTTCTACGTGCTGTCAAGAATGAGTTTCCTAACCGCTGAAAACGCGATTCCGCAAGTCTCAGGCTTCTAGGACGAAGAGAAAGCGGTTTTTCAAACCAAGCGTATTTGTACAAGCAGGCATGCACTTGTCCATGATAATTTTACATGTTTATGATGAGATATATATAAACAACATTTCTCACCAAAATATGATATTTCTCACAAAATATTAGTTATTTCAAAAAATGAATTTTCATAATAATAATCATAATTTCATAAAATTGTAGAAAACTGCAAAAAGAGTATAAAATGGGTAATAAAGTCATAATTTATTAAAATCGAAACAACATCACATATTTGGCAAATCCTTCTACGTGCTGTCAAGAATGAGTTTCCTAACCGCTGAAAACGCGATTCCGCAAGTCTCAGGCTTCTAGGACGAAGAGAAAGCGGTTTTTCAAACCAAGCGTATTTGTACAAGCAGGCATGCACTTGTCCATGATAATTTTTATGTTTATGATGAGATATAATATAACACAAATTTCCTCACCAAAATATGATATTTCTCACAAAAATTTAAGTTATTTCAAAAATTGAATTTTCATAATAATAATCATAATTTCATAAAAATTGTAGAAAACTGCAAAAAGAGTATAAAATGGGTAATAAAGTCATAATTATTAAAATCGAAACAACATCACATATTTGGCAAATCCTTCTACGTGCTGTCAAGAATGAGTTTCCTAACCGCTGAAAACGCGATTCCGCAAGTCTCAGGCTTCTAGGACGAAGAGAAAGCGGTTTTTCAAACCAAGCGTATTTGTACAAGCAGGCATGCACTTGTCCATGATAATTTTTTATGTTTTTGATGAGATATAATATAACACAATATTTCCTCACCAAAATATGATATTTCTCACAAAAATTTTAGTTATTTCAAAAATATGAATTTTCATAATAATAATCATAATTTCATAAAAATTGTAGAAAACTGCAAAAAGAGTATAAAAATGGGTAATAAAGTCATAATTTATTAAAATCGAAACATCACCACATATTTGGCAAATCCTTCTACGCGCTGTCAAGAATGAGTTTCCTAACCGCTGAAAACGCGATTCCGCAAGTCTCAGGCTTCTAGGACGAAGAGAAAGCGGTTTTTCAAACCAAGCGTATTTGTACAAGCAGGCATGCACTTACCCATGATAATTTTACATGTTTATGATGAGATATGATATAATACAACATTTCTTCACCAAAATATGATATTTCTCACAAAAATATTAGTTATTTCAAAAAAATGAATTTTCATAATAATAATCATAATTTCATAAAATTTGTAGAAAACTGCAAAAAGAGTATAAAAATGGGTAATAAAGTCATAATTTATTAAAATCGAAACAACATCACATATTTGGCAAATCCTTCTACGTGCTGTCAAGAATGAGTTTCCTAACCGCAGAAAACGCGATTCCGCAAGTCTCAGGCTTCTAGGACGAAGAGAAAGCGGTTTTTCAAACCAAGCGTATTTGTACAAGCAGGCATGCACTTGTCCATGATATTTTTACATGTTTATGATGAGATATAATATAACACAACATTTCCTCACCAAAATATGATATTTCTCACAAAAATATTAAAGTTATTTCAAAAATATGAATTTTCATAATAATAATCATAATTTCATAAAAATTGCAGAAAACTGCAAAAAGAGTATAAAAATGGGTAATAAAGTCATAATTTATTAAAATCGAAACAACATCACATATTTGGCAAATCCTTCTACGTGCTGTCAAGAATGAGTTTCCTAACCGCTGAAAACGCGATTCCGCAAGTCTCAGGCTTCTAGGACGAAGAGAAAGCGGTTTTTCAAACCAAGCGTATTTGTACAAGCAGGCATGCACTTGTCCATGATAATTTTTTATGTTTATGATGAGATATAATATAACACAACATTTCCTCACCAAAATATGATATTTCTCACAAAAATATTAGTTATTTCAAAAATATGAAATTTCATAATAATAATCATAATTTCATAAAATTTGTAGAAAACTGCAAAAAGTGTATAAAAATGGGTAATAAAGTCATAATTCATTAAAATCGAAACAACAGCACATATTTGGCAAATCCTTCTACGTGCTGTCAAGAATGATTTTCCTAACCGCTGAAAACGCGATTCCGCGATTTATTTCATTAAAAAAATTAACTTTTTCATAAAACTATGAAAATTTACATTTTCATATTAATAAGCATAAATTAACTAAAAAACTTTAAAAGTTCAAAAAATTAACACAAAACTTAATGACAAACAATGGCTTGAAAAAAAATTTTTTTTATATTGTTTTAATTAAAATATTACATTTTACACTCATAACCAAAAAAATGCAATCAGTGAATGAAAAAGGTTTCATTATATATCATGTTTTGACATAAAAATGACTTTTCTCTTATGAATATGAAATTAATAGGTAAAATGTGAATTTTTATATTCATTAGAATATTTTCATGAAATCTGTAAAAAAAAAAAAAAAAGTGCAAAAATTTAATAAAAAACATGATATTACAAATTATTTTTACAAGTTATTGTGAAATTTTGACTACTCATATTCATAAGCATTATTAACTAAAAACCATTGAAAGTGCAAATATTCACTGCAGAATGTGATGACAAACAATGGTTTGAAAAAAATCTGACTTTCTTTTATAAAAAAGTTTTTAAAATGTTTTTATTAAAATATTACATTTTATACTCATAATTTTCACCTTTATTTGCATGAACCTGGTCGTACGGCTGCAGGGATTCTAGCCCAGGAACATGGTAACAAATTTTGCCCAGATTTCTTTCCAAATCTTTAGACAACATAGCACAAGGGTTGCCCTCATGCATGCGTGCAGTGGCTGCTGATGGTCTGATGGCCCGGGATGCTGAGAAAACAGTGCTGTGACATCCTTTGATACTGTACACCTCACATCAGGTAACAGCTATTTAACATAACCTCAACACAAAAGATATGACAGCACGACGTAGATCTGGTTATGAAATCACGCTCCAGCCTTTCTGAAACTGAGAGCTACTTCTTGGGTACCATTAATGTGAAGAGCTAACAGTTTGATAGACACAGTTTTTAGTTTGATCTGAAATAACAAATTTGCTCAATTAACCTTTGATTATATGTTATTATTAATAATTAATTATATGTATCTATGTGAAGACACTGATCATGTTAATGATTTCTCATAAGTATCAACAATGATTTAACAAAGTAGGAAACAGCTATTTTTAGAAAAATGCCACGGGCTTCTCATGTGGTCCTTGCGGGCTACCTGGTGCCCGCGGGCACCACGTTGGTGACCCCTGATCTAGATAGATCGTGTTCAAAACCCTCTGATGTGTATTTATGTGGATATGCGGTTGTAAGATTACCTGATGAAATAGTTGAAGGTAAACCATTACCATACACATCTGCACAAGCTGCAGAGTTGGTCGCACTTACAAGAGCATGTCAGTTGTCTGAAGGTAAAGTAGTGACTATATACACTGATTCTAAGTATGCTTATGATGTTGTGCATAATTTTGCCAAAACATGGAAGCAAAGACACTGTAAAACAGCTGATGGAAAGCCCATAGCACATACTTCAGAGTCAGAAGTGGAGGAAGACATAAAGTATTGGGCTTCTAAACAATGTAAATCATATTCTGCTGGTATCATTAGAGATGCAGATGAAAAAAATTGCTTGCCTAAACAAGCTTTAATAGTGTTGGTGAAGCATTACCATGGGATGTCACACATTAGCACAGCTAAAGTCACACAGGCTATAAACTCATCATACTGTATTGCTGATGTAGCTAAAACAACCAAGCTAGTGTTAGATTCAGGTTTGACTTGTGCCAAAACTAACATACATTGACCTGTATGACATGATGCGCTTACTTTTCCTGAGCAACCCTTCCAACACCTACAGATCGAAACAGGCCGAAATTGGACTGTTGTTCTCCCGGCAGTGCTCAAAGAAACGAGAATGACTCTGTCTTCAACTACTAAACTGTCACCTTTTAAAATTCCAATGGGCTGGCCTTTCCCGATCCCATGGGCTACTGGCATTTCTAGCTAGTTTTAGTTATAAAAATAGAGTAGAATAAAATAATATATTCAAAAATATATTCTGCTCAATAATAAAAACAAAATAAAGGTAGTCGTGATAAGAGTATGATAGGTTTATTGGAGAATAGTATTAATAGCAGAACAAACCGGTGCAGTTTTGCAGAGTGTGCAAAATTTTACCAACAACAAGCGGATTAGCAAGGCTAGAAACCGCAGGGTATTTTTGTCGGGTGTATAAAGGTTACCTAAGCGAGGAACCACATAGCATGTGCATCTTTTATATCTTCTTCTTCTTCTTTTTCTTTTTCTTCTTCATCTTCTTCTTCTTCTTCTTCTTCTTCTTCTTCATCTTCTTTCGGCTGCTCCCATTAGGGGTCGCCACAGCGGATCATCCGTCCCCACACCACCCTGTCCTCTACATCTGCCTCTTTCACACCAACTACCTGCATGTCTTCCCTCACCACATCCATAAACCTCCTCCTTGGACTTCCTCTTTTCCTCCCACCTGGTGGCTCCATCCTCAGCATTCTTCTACCAATATAATTCATGTCGCTCCTCTGCACATGTCCAAACCATCTCAATCTCACCTCCCTCATTTTGTCACCAAAACATCCTACATGGGTTGTCAATCTAATAAACTCATTTCTAATATTGTCCATCATTGTCACTCCCAACTAAAACCTTAACAACTTCAGTTCTGCTACCTCCAGCTCCGCCTCCTGTCTTTTACTCAATGCCACTTTCTCTAATCCATACAACATCTCACCACAGTCCTATAAACTTTCCCTTTCATTTTTGCAGATACCCTACTATTACAAATGACAGGAGTGACAGGAGTCTTCTTCGTCCACTCCACCCTGCCTGCGCTCTTTTCTTTGCTTCTCTAACACACTCTCCATTACTTTCCACTGTTGACCCCAGGAACCTGAATTCCTCCACCTTCTCCACCTCTTCCCCCTGTAACCGCACCACTCCACTACCCTCCCTCTCATTTACGCACATGTACTCTGCCCTACTCCTACTGACTTTCATTCCCCTTCTCTCCAGCGGATATCTCCACCTCTCCAGGCTCTTCTCAACCTGCTCACTACTCTCACCACAAATGTAAAAATATCATCCGCAAACATCATAGTCTAGGGAGACTCCTGTCTGACCTCGTCCGTCAACCTGTCCATCACCACTGCAAACAGGAAAAGGTTTAGGGCCGATCCTTGATGCAGTCCAACCTTCACCCTGAACCAGTATGTCGTTCCTACTGCACATCCTCATACATGTCCTGCACCACCCTCACATACTTCTCTGACACACCTGAGTTCCTCATACAATACCACAACTCCTCTCTTGGCACTCTGTCGTACGAGGTTCTCTAAATCCACAAATACACAATGCAATTCATTCTGTCCTTCTCTATACTTCTCCATCAACATCCTCAAAGCAAATAAGGCATACGTGGTGCTCTTGCTCAGCATGAAACCATACTGTTGCTCACAGATGGTCACTTCTTTTCTCAGCCTGGCTTCCACTACTCTTTCCCATAACTTCATGGTGTGACTGATCAACGTAATTCCCCTGTAGTTACTGCAGGTCTGCACAGCTCCCTTATTCTTAAAGCTCGGTACCAGCACACTCCTTCTCCATTCCTCAGGCATCCTCCCACCTTCTAGAATCGTGTTAAACAATCTGGTTAAAAACTCCACTTCCATCTCTCCTAGACATCTCCATGCTTCTACAGGTGTATGTCATCTGGTCCAACCGACTTTTCACTCTTCATCCTCTTAATCGCTGCTCTCACTTCCTCCTTACTAATCCTATCCACATCCTGCTTCACCAACTACACATCATCCAACCTTCTCTCTCTCTGATTTTCCTCATTCATCACCTGCTCAAAATACTCCCTCCACCTTCTTACAACACTCTCCTCACTAGTCAACACATTTCCATCTTCATCCTTTATTGCTCTAACTTGCAGTGCATCCTTCCCGGCTTCCTCTGCCTGGCCAATCCTTTTCTCCTCTCTTAGTGTCCAACCTTTCATGCAGCTCCTGATATGCCTTTTCCTTGGCGTTTGCCACATCCCTCTTTACCTGCTGCCGCATCTCCTTGTACTCCTGCCTACTTTTTTCATCACTCTGTGTATCCCACTTCTGTTTTGCCAACCTCTTTCTCCTTATGCTCTCCTGCACTTCCTCATTCCATCACCATGTCTCTTTGTCTTCCTTCCTATTTCCAGATGTCACACCAAGTACCTTTCAAGCTGCTATCCTCATCACTCCTGCAGTTGTTACCCCATTAATCCAATACCGCTTCACCACCAACGAGCCCCTGTCTGACCTCTTCCCTCAACCTCACACTACACTCTTCCTCCTTCAGTTTCCACCATCTTATTCTTCTTTCAGTCCTCACCCTCCTCCTCTTCTTCTTCGCCTCCAAAACCATCCCACAGACCACCATCCGATGCTGTCTAGCTACACTGTCCCCTGCCAACACCTTTACAGTGTCCAATCTCCTTCAGGTTGCATCTCCAGCATAGAACGTAGTCCACCTGTGTGCACCTTCCTCCACTCTTATAGGTCACCCTATGATCATCCTTCTTCTTAAAATATGTATTCACCACTGCCATTTCCATCCTTTTAGCAAAATCTACCACCATCTGCCTTTCTACATTCCTCTCCTTAAAACCATACCTACCCATCACCTCCTCATCACCTCTGTTCCCTTCACCTACATATGCCCATTAAAGTCTGCCCCAATCACTAATCTTTCTTTCCTAGGTACACCATCTACCACTTCATCTAATTCACTCCAGAATTGTTCCTTCTCCTCTATCTCACAGGCGACTTGTGAAGCATAGGCACTGATGACATTTATCATCATCCCTTCAACTTCCAGCTTCATGTCCATCACCCTATCAGAAACTCTCTTTACCGCCACTACACTCTTACTGTACTCTTCCTTCAGAACACCCCTACACCATTTCTCTTTCCATCCACACCATGATAGAACAGTTTAAACCCACCTCCAATTTTCCTGGCCTTACTCCCTTTCCACTTGGTCTCCTGAACACACAACATATCTACCTTTCTCCTCTCCATCATATCAGCTATCTCTCTCCCGTTACCATTCATTTTACCAACATTTAAAGTACCAACCCGAACCTCTTCTCTCCTACACTTCTCCTTTTCCTGCTGTCTCTATAGACGTCTTCCATCTCTCCTTCTCTTCCTTTGGCCAACAGTAGCCTATTTTCCACCGGTATCCTGTGGCGGTTGTTGTTAACCTGGGCCTCGACCGATCCGGTATGAAATTCTAATTTGTGATCCGCATATTCGGTTTTACGCTGGATGCCCTTTCTAACGCAACCCTCCCCATTTATCTGAGCTTGGGACCGGCACTAAGGGTGCACTGGCTTGTACCTCCCTAATGGCTGAGTTTGCATCTTGTATATGCAAACCCTCATCAATCAGACTGCCTTGCTGCCTTAGGAGGAAACGCTCTCTTCAGCACTATGGATCTGACATCAGGTTTCTATAACATCCCCATGTCTGAAGAAGATAAAAAATACATTGCGTTTGCAACTCCAGTGGGCCTTCATGAGTATAATAGGATGCCACAGGGACTGTGTAACAGTCCAGCATCTTTTTTGCGCATGATGCTGAATATCTTTGGGGACTTGAATTTCAGTAGCCTGTTGTGTTATTTGGACGACTCATTGGTGTTTGCACCTGATGAGGAGGCAGCGTTGGAGAAACTGGAGATAGTCTTTCAATGGTTGAGGGATTACAACCTCAAGTTAAGTCCAAAAAAGTGCCATTTCAAGCAAACATCTGTTAAATTTTTAGGTCACGTAATTGACGGGAATAGTGTATCTGTCGATCCTTCGAAGGTTAAAGCCATAGCCAAATTGTCAAAAGAGGACCTCATGGAAGAGGATTTAGTCTGTTTTGGGCATGATTCTCTATTATCAGCATTTCATCAAAGTTGTTCCTCAATAGCCAAACCGTTGTTTTCTTTGACAGCTGCACAGAAAAGAAAGACAAAGATCAAAACTGGGATTAGGGCAGGCACTTACTGAAGTTGAACTGACTGGACTCCTGAGTGTGATGTGGCCCTTTCTAAACTGAAAGCGAGCTTATTGCAGAGCGTGGTTCTAGCACATCCTGATTTCTCTCTTTCGTCAATTTTGTCAACTGATGCATCTCTAGATGGACTCGGGGCTGTGCTATCACAGATACCGGCTGGAGAGGAGAAAGCATGCCCCATTGCAGTCACAAGCAAGACTCTAAGTAACTCTCTAAAGAGGTATCCAGCACATAAGCTTGAGTTTCTAGCCTTGAAGTGGAGTGTATGTGAAAAATTAACCCTTTGGTTAAAAGGACTGTGTTGATGAGGATGGGTTTAGGACACTTTTCATTTGCAAGTGAACAGTCTCCATGTAACGCCCTTGGCTAATAGAGTGTCTTACGATCATGATACAGTCAGAACCCTTTTAGGTCTTCATGATCAGTGGGAAAGGGTAACCGAGCTGGTGTGATACCATCTCAGCAATCCCTTTAGAGAAAATCAGGCAGGATCAAGAGTCAGATTTATCAATCTCGAAAGTGATTTCTTTTTTAACTCAGAAAAAACGACCATCAAGGGGAGAGCTGATTGGAATGGACGCTGGAACTTTATCTCTTTTTAAGCAATGGGATAGGTTGAAATTGCAAAACGGAGTAGTTTATCGCATCTCGAAAGATCCGTTAAGCAATCACAAAAGGTTCCAACTTGTAATTCCATCAAGTCTTAGGGCTAAGGCTTTAAACCGTGTACATGATCTTGCTGGTCATCAGGGACAGTCAAGAACCCTCCAATTAGCTTGACAATGTTTTTATTGGCCTAGGATGGAGTATGATATTAGGGAGTATATCAAGTATTGTCAGAGGTGTGTATTGGCCAAAACACCAGAGCCATCTGCTCTAGCCCCTCTTGAGAGCATTAAGACTTCAGTACCGATGGAGTTGGTGTGTTTGGATTTTTGGTGTGCTGAGGGCAGCAAGCAACGATCCATGGATGTATTAGTTGTTACTGATCATTTTACTAAGTTGGCTCATGCTTTTCCGTGCGCAAACCAAAAAGGGAAACAGATAGCCAAAAAGTTGTGGGATCATGTTTTTTGCATCTATGGTTTTCCGACACGTATTCATACGGACCAAGGGGCTAATTTCGAAAGTGCACTCATTGCAGAATTGCTTAAATTGGCTGATGTTGATATGTCACACACTACAGCATACCACTCGATGGGGAATGGTGTAACAGAGCAGTTCAATCAAACTTTGGGCAGTATGCTACGCTCCTTGCCTCTCAAGGAGAAACAAAAATGGCCCGAGCTGATACAGGCTCTGACATTTGCGTATAATGCCACGGTGCATGAGACCACTGGTTACGCCCCATTTCAGTTAATGTTTGGCTGTATCCCAAAGTTGCCAGTTGATGTCATTTTTGGGCAGGTGTTTCGTGACCCTATGGTTGTTGACCATAGTAACTATGTGCAAACGCTAATGTTTCACTTCAAAGTAGCAGCATACATAGCTCAGAAACATACCAAAAAAGAGTAGAGAAAGCAGGCCAACTTCTATAATCAAAATGTTTGAACATTGGAGATAGAGTGTTGCTCGCCAAGAAGGGTGAGAGAGGAAAGAAAAAACTTGTTGATAGGTAGATGGGATCCAAATGTCTATACTGTAAAGGAACAGGATCTTAGGGTGAACATATACAAATTGATTGATGTGAAGGGTAAGTCAAAAGTGGTGCATCACATCCTAATTCTGGACAACAGCTTTCTACCTATTTGAACCAACCCAAGATGAGGATGTTCCGTCAAGTGCTGGGAATGCGAAGACCAAACCTTGCATGTCGGAACAGTTCGATCCAACTAAAGAGGATGGTTCCGATGATAGAATGGAAGCTTGGGTGTCTCGATCGAATGTATGATGTAGATGGAGACTCCGACCCTAGTAACTTAGACCAGCAATCTGATTCTATTGTTTCCATTGTCTAGTCCAGTCAGGATTTTAGTGAAATTCAGGAGAGGTGAATGTGACTAATGTTAATTTTCATGTATGTATATTTACAATGTAAATATATGCATTTCACAAAAAATCCTTCCTAATTGTTTTATTTGCTTTAATTTGTTCAATATGTTTTATGTCCTGTTTAAATAAATGTATTCTATTTTTGGCAGAAGTCTTTTCTCTTGCGATTAAGCTGTGCTACGGCATGGCGTCATTCAGGAAGCCCGTGCTGCTCCTCAGTTTACTTTGTGCATACTGAGGAGAGGTAAGCTGTTAGCTGTGCTCTCCCGGGATTACTTGCAAAAAAGTTTTACACATTTGAATTTCACTCATAACGTGTTCAAATATTATTGTTAAAAGTGTTATTAATGTAATATGTGATATGTAAAGTGATTTGTGGATGGATGGAGAGGATTAAGCGACTTATTTGATAAGTACAGCAAGCCGAATAAGCATGTGCTTTGGTTAGGCTTAGTGATGCTAGTGAGCTAATAGTTGCAATTTGATTTGTGCAGGTGGTAAAGCTGGCGAAGCAGCCACGTTTATTTTGATTATTTCTGTATTCCATCCAGGTACAGTAACTTCTAATGTTTTATAATTTGTTTAAATAAATTTGTATTTCTGTTTTATTAGTTTACTTTGTGCATACTGAGGAGAGGTGGTAAAGCTGGCGAAGCAGCCACTTTTATTTTTATTATTTCTGTATTCCATCCAGAATTGTTTGATTGTTGGTGACAATAAACTCTCCAGTACTGCTGCAACAAAGTTGTAAAGACACGTCATTCCACGACACAACGATGAGAACACGAGCACAGGTCAAAACCAAACGTGACCAACATCCGCTCAGGCACAGGGTTCTGACAGTATACCTGATAATACTGCTTATAGACATGTTAAACAAGCAATGTTTAAAAAAACAATTGTGAAAAATATGACTTCATATTCATTAGCATCCTTTAACTAAAAACCATTAAAAGTGCAAAAATTCCATGCAAAACTTGACACTGGTTTAAAAATGACTTTTTTTTAAAATAAAAGATGGATTGTTTTATTAAAATATATAATTTCATATTTTCACAAATAAATCATTAAAAGTGTAATGTGAATGAAAAAGATTTCATGAAATACCATGGTATGACTTTTTACATAACGAAATATGATATTTTCATATTCAGAAGCATATGTTCAAGGAAAACCTTTAAATAATTGCCATTAAGAAACAAAAAATAAAAAGTGACCATACAAATCATATTTTGAAATTAATTGGCAACTTATAAATTCTCATATTCTTCAGAATTATTTTATGAAATATTGGTAAAAAAAAAAAAAAAAAGGCAAAAATTCAAGGAAAAACGTCATATGACAAACAATGGTTTGAAAATAATTACTTTTTTTAAATATAAGATTTTATGTTTGTATTAAAATATATAATTTCTTATTCATAAACATAATTTCATTAAAAAAACCCACGGTAACCTTTACTATAAAAATATGAGTAATTGTGAAAATATAAAACATGATATTGGAAAACCTTTAAAAAAAGTGCCATAAGTGAATGAAAAACAAAAAAGTGACAATGCAGTTCATGTTTTGACAAAAAAATGACTTTTACATTAAAAAAAGTTAGATAGTTATTGTGAAAATATACATTTCCATAATTATAAGCATCATTTAATAGAAAATATAGTGCAATATGTAAGCGAAAAACTTACATGAAAAACATTGGTCTGAGAAAAATATAACTTTTTTTTAAATAAAAATGAAATTAATTGGTAAAATATACATTTTCATATTCATACTAATAATTTCATGAAAAACTGTTAATAAATAACGTGATATAATATTTTACAAGTTATTGTGAAAAATTTGACTTTTAATATTCATAAGCATCATCAACTAAAAAGTGCAAAAATTCAATGCAAAATGTGATGACAAACAATGGTTTGAAAAAAAGTATTTTTTAAGTTTTTTTAATAAAACAATATTTTTTATTTTTATTACATTTCATAATAAATTTCATAAAAAATACGTTAACCTTTATCATAAAAAATAAGTTGTGAAAATATGAATTTTCTTATTTATAAGCATTATTTAATGAAACGAAAAAGAAAAGACAAAATAAGGACAAAAATATGCCTCTTTTCATAAAAAAAAAAAAAATCATAAGCATTTTAAAAATAAACGTAATAAATGTATATTACATAAAATAAAAAAAGATAAACCTAACATGTTTTGACAAAAAAAAGAAAATTTTTAATTTTTTTTTATTTAGAAGAATAATTTAATTGAAAATCATCAAATATTGTGAGCAATAAACTGACGAAAATTATTTTGTTTAGATATTTTTTTCATACATAAATTGAAAATTTTCTAGGACGAAGAGAAAGCGGTTTTTCAAACCAAGCGTTTTTGTACAAGCAGGCATGCACTTGTCCATGATAATTTTTTATGTTTATGATGAGATATAATATAACACAATATTTCCTCACCAAAATATGATATTTCTCACAAAAATTTTAAAGTTATTTCAAAAATTTGAATTTTCATAATAATAATCATAATTTCATAAAAATTGTAGAAAACTGCAAAAAGTGTATGAAAATGGGTAATAAAGTCATAATTCATTAAAATCGAAACAACATCACATATTTGGCAAATCCTTCTACGTGCTGTTAAGAATGAGTTTCCTAACCGCTGAAAACGCGATTCCGCAAGTCTCAGGCTTCTAGGACGAAGAGAAAGCGGTTTTTCAAACCAAGCGTATTTGTACAAGCAGGCATGCACTTACCCATGATAATTTTACATGTTTATGATGAGATATGATATAATACAACATTTCTTCACCAAAATATGATATTTCTCACAAAAATATTAGTTATTTCAAAAAAATGAATTTTCATAATAATAATCATAATTTCATAAAATTTGTAGAAAACTGCAAAAAGAGTATAAAAGTGGGTAATAGAGTCATAATTCATTAAAATCGACACAACATCACATATTTGGCAAATCCTTCTACGTGCTGTCAAGAATGAGTTTCCTAACCGCTGAAAACGCGATTCCGCAAGTCTCAGGCTTCTAGGACGAAGAGAAAGCGGTTTTTCAAACCAAGCGTATTTGTACAAGCAGGCATGCACTTGTCCATGATATTTTTACATGTTTATGATGAGATATAATATAACACAACATTTCCTCACCAAAATATGATATTTCTCACAAAAATATTAAAGTTATTTCAAAAATATGAATTTTCATAATAATAATCATAATTTCATAAAAATTGTAGAAAACTGCAAAAAGAGTATAAAAATGGGTAATAAAGTCATAATTTATTAAAATCGAAACAACATCACATATTTGGCAAATCCTTCTACGTGCTGTCAAGAATGAGTTTCCTAACCGCTGAAAACGCGATTCCGCAAGTCTCAGGCTTCTAGGACGAAGAGAAAGCGGTTTTTCAAACCAAGCGTATTTGTACAAGCAGGCATGCACTTGTCCATGATAATTTTTTATGTTTATGATGAGATATAATATAACACAATATTTCCTCACCAAAATATGATATTTCTCACAAAAATTTTAGTTATTTCAAAAATTTTAATTTTCATAATAATAATCATAATTTCATAAAAATTGTAGAAAACTGCAAAAAGAGTATAAAAATGGGTAATAAAGTCATAATTTATTAAAATCGAAACATCACCACATATTTGGCAAATCCTTCTACGTGCTGTCAAGAATGAGTTTCCTAACCGCTGAAAACGCGATTCCGCAAGTCTCAGGCTTCTAGGACGAAGAGAAAGCGGTTTTTCAAACCAAGCGTATTTGTACAAGCAGGCATGCACTTACCCATGATAATTTTACATGTTTATGATGAGATATGATATAATACAACATTTCTTCACCAAAATATGATATTTCTCACAAAAATATTAGTTATTTCAAAAAAATGAATTTTCATAATAATAATCATAATTTCATAAAATTTGTAGAAAACTGCAAAAAGAGTATAAAATGGGTAATAAAGTCATAATTATTAAAATCGAAACAACATCACATATTTGGCAAATCCTTCTACGTGCTGTCAAGAATGAGTTTCCTAACCGCAGAAAACGCGATTCCGCAAGTCTCAGGCTTCTAGGACGAAGAGAAAGCGGTTTTTCAAACCAAGCGTATTTGTACAAGCAGGCATGCACTTGTCCATGATATTTTTACATGTTTATGATGAGATATAATATAACACAACATTTCCTCACCAAAATATGATATTTCTCACAAAAATATTAAAGTTATTTCAAAAATATGAATTTT
This sequence comes from Silurus lanzhouensis, assembly GCA_039877035.1. Lineage (NCBI taxonomy): Eukaryota > Metazoa > Chordata > Actinopteri > Siluriformes > Siluridae > Silurus > Silurus lanzhouensis. Next base: position 37,715 of record JBCEWE010000912.1, read on the forward strand.
CATAATAATAATCATAATTTCATAAAAATTGTAGAAAACTGCAAAAAGAGTATAAAAATGGGTAATAAAGTCATAATTTATTAAAATCGAAACAACATCACATATTTGGCAAATCCTTCTACGTGCTGTCAAGAATGAGTTTCCTAACCGCTGAAAACGCGATTCCGCAAGTCTCAGGCTTCTAGGACGAAGAGAAAGCGGTTTTTCAAACCAAGCGTATTTGTACAAGCAGGCATGCACTTGTCCATGATATTTTTACATGTTTATGATGAGATATAATATAAACAACATTTCCTCACCAAAATATGATATTTCTCACAAAAATTTAGTTATTTCAAAAATTGAATTTTCATAATAATAATCATAATTTCATAAAATTGTAGAAAACTGCAAAAAGAGTATAAAAATGGGTAATAAAGTCATAATTTATTAAAATCGAAACAACATCACATATTTGGCAAATCCTTCTACGTGCTGTCAAGAATGAGTTTCCTAACCGCTGAAAACGCGATTCCGCAAGTCTCAGGCTTCTAGGACGAAGAGAAAGCGGTTTTTCAAACCAAGCGTATTTGTACAAGCAGGCATGCACTTGTCCATGATAATTTTTATGTTTATGATGAGATATAATATAACACAACATTTCCTCACCAAAATATGATATTTCTCACAAAAATATTAGTTATTTCAAAAAATGAATTTTCATAATAATAATCATAATTTCATAAAATTGTAGAAAACTGCAAAAAGAGTATAAAAATGGGTAATAAAGTCATAATTATTAAAATCGAAACAACATCACATATTTGGCAAATCCTTCTACGTGCTGTCAAGAATGAGTTTCCTAACCGCTGAAAACGCGATTCCGCAAGTCTCAGGCTTCTAGGACGAAGAGAAAGCGGTTTTTCAAACCAAGCGTATTTGTACAAGCAGGCATGCACTTGTCCATGATAATTTTTATGTTTATGATGAGATATAATATAACACAAATTTCCTCACCAAAATATGATATTTCTCACAAAAATTTAGTTATTTCAAAAATTGAATTTTCATAATAATAATCATAATTTCATAAAAATTGTAGAAAACTGCAAAAAGAGTATAAAATGGGTAATAAAGTCATAATTATTAAAATCGAAACAACATCACATATTTGGCAAATCCTTCTACGTGCTGTCAAGAATGAGTTTCCTAACCGCTGAAAACGCGATTCCGCAAGTCTCAGGCTTCTAGGACGAAGAGAAAGCGGTTTTTCAAACCAAGCGTATTTGTACAAGCAGGCATGCACTTACCCATGATAATTTTACATGTTTATGATGAGATATGATATAAACAACATTTCTCACCAAAATATGATATTTCTCACAAAAATATTAGTTATTTCAAAAAATGAATTTTCATAATAATAATCATAATTTCATAAAATTGTAGAAAACTGCAAAAAGAGTATAAAATGGGTAATAAAGTCATAATTCATTAAAATCGAAACAACATCACATATTTGGCAAATCCTTCTACGTGCTGTCAAGAATGAGTTTCCTAACCGCTGAAAACGCGATTCCGCAAGTCTCAGGCTTCTAGGACGAAGAGAAAGCGGTTTTTCAAACCAAGCGTATTTGTACAAGCAGGCATGCACTTGTCCATGATAATTTTTACATGTTTATGATGAGATATAATATAACACAACATTTCCTCACCAAAATATGATATTTCTCACAAAAATATTAGTTATTTCAAAAATATGAATTTTCATAATAATAATCATAATTTCATAAAAATTGTAGAAAACTGCAAAAAGAGTATAAAAATGGGTAATAAAGTCATAATTTATTAAAATCGAAACAACATCACATATTTGGCAAATCCTTCTACGTGCTGTCAAGAATGAGTTTCCTAACCGCTGAAAACGCGATTCCGCAAGTCTCAGGCTTCTAGGACGAAGAGAAAGCGGTTTTTCAAACCAAGCGTATTTGTACAAGCAGGCATGCACTTGTCCATGATAATTTTACATGTTTATGATGAGATATAATATAACACAACATTTCCTCACCAAAATATGATATTTCTCACAAAAATATTAGTTATTTCAAAAAATGAATTTTCATAATAATAATCATAATTTCATAAAATTGTAGAAAACTGCAAAAAGAGTATAAAAATGGGTAATAAAGTCATAATTTATTAAAATCGAAACAACATCACATATTTGGCAAATCCTTCTACGTGCTGTCAAGAATGAGTTTCCTAACCGCTGAAAACGCGATTCCGCAAGTCTCAGGCTTCTAGGACGAAGAGAAAGCGGTTTTTCAAACCAAGCGTATTTGTACAAGCAGGCATGCACTTGTCCATGATAATTTTACATGTTTATGATGAGATATAATATAAACAACATTTCCTCACCAAAATATGATATTTCTCACAAAAATATTAGTTATTTCAAAAATATGAATTTTCATAATAATAATCATAATTTCATAAAATTGTAGAAAACTGCAAAAAGAGTATAAAAATGGGTAATAAAGTCATAATTTATTAAAATCGAAACAACATCACATATTTGGCAAATCCTTCTACGTGCTGTCAAGAATGAGTTTCCTAACCGCTGAAAACGCGATTCCGCAAGTCTCAGGCTTCTAGGACGAAGAGAAAGCGGTTTTTCAAACCAAGCGTATTTGTACAAGCAGGCATGCACTTGTCCATGATAATTTTAATGTTTATGATGAGATATAATATAACACAAATTTCCTCACCAAAATATGATATTTCTCACAAAAATTTAGTTATTTCAAAAATATGAATTTTCATAATAATAATCATAATTTCATAAAAATTGTAGAAAACTGCAAAAAGAGTATAAAATGGGTAATAAAGTCATAATTATTAAAATCGAAACAACATCACATATTTGGCAAATCCTTCTACGTGCTGTCAAGAATGAGTTTCCTAACCGCTGAAAACGCGATTCCGCAAGTCTCAGGCTTCTAGGACGAAGAGAAAGCGGTTTTTCAAACCAAGCGTATTTGTACAAGCAGGCATGCACTTCCATGATAATTTTACATGTTTATGATGAGATATATATAATACAACATTTCTCACCAAAATATGATATTTCTCACAAAAATATTAGTTATTTCAAAAATATGAATTTTCATAATAATAATCATAATTTCATAAAATTGTAGAAAACTGCAAAAAGAGTATAAAAATGGGTAATAAAGTCATAATTATTAAAATCGAAACAACATCACATATTTGGCAAATCCTTCTACGTGCTGTCAAGAATGAGTTTCCTAACCGCTGAAAACGCGATTCCGCAAGTCTCAGGCTTCTAGGACGAAGAGAAAGCGGTTTTTCAAACCAAGCGTATTTGTACAAGCAGGCATGCACTTGTCCATGATATTTTACATGTTTATGATGAGATATAATATAACACAACATTTCCTCACCAAAATATGATATTTCTCACAAAAATATTAGTTATTTCAAAAATATGAATTTTCATAATAATAATCATAATTTCATAAAAATTGTAGAAAACTGCAAAAAGAGTATAAAAATGGGTAATAAAGTCATAATTTATTAAAATCGAAACAACATCACATATTTGGCAAATCCTTCTACGTGCTGTCAAGAATGAGTTTCCTAACCGCTGAAAACGCGATTCCGCAAGTCTCAGGCTTCTAGGACGAAGAGAAAGCGGTTTTTCAAACCAAGCGTATTTGTACAAGCAGGCATGCACTTGTCCATGATAATTTTTATGTTTATGATGAGATATAATATAACACAATATTTCCTCACCAAAATATGATATTTCTCACAAAAATTTAGTTATTTCAAAAATTGAATTTTCATAATAATAATCATAATTTCATAAAAATTGTAGAAAACTGCAAAAAGAGTATAAAAATGGGTAATAAAGTCATAATTATTAAAATCGAAACAACATCACATATTTGGCAAATCCTTCTACGTGCTGTCAAGAATGAGTTTCCTAACCGCTGAAAACGCGATTCCGCAAGTCTCAGGCTTCTAGGACGAAGAGAAAGCGGTTTTTCAAACCAAGCGTATTTGTACAAGCAGCATGCACTTACCCATGATAATTTTACATGTTTATGATGAGATATGATATAATACAACATTTCTTCACCAAAATATGATATTTCTCACAAAAATATTAGTTATTTCAAAAATATGAATTTTCATAATAATAATCATAATTTCATAAAATTTGTAGAAAACTGCAAAAAGAGTATAAAAATGGGTAATAAAATCATAATTCATTAAAATCGAAACAACATCACATATTTGGCAAATCCTTCTACGTGCTGTCAAGAATGAGTTTCCTAACCGCTGAAAACGCGATTCCGCAAGTCTCAGGCTTCTAGGACGAAGAGAAAGCGGTTTTTCAAACCAAGCGTATTTGTACAAGCAGGCATGCACTTGTCCATGATAATTTTACATGTTTATGATGAGATATAATATAACACAACATTTCCTCACCAAAATATAATATTTCTCACAAAAATATTAGTTATTTCAAAAATATGAATTTTCATAATAATAATCATAATTTCATAAAAATTGTAGAAAACTGCAAAAAGAGTATAAAAATGGGTAATAAAGTCATAATTTATTAAAATCGAAACAACATCACATATTTGGCAAATCCTTCTACGTGCTGTCAAGAATGAGTTTCCTAACCGCTGAAAACGCGATTCCGCAAGTCTCAGGCTTCTAGGACGAAGAGAAAGCGGTTTTTCAAACCAAGCGTATTTGTACAAGCAGGCATGCACTTGTCCATGATAATTTTTACATGTTTATGATGAGATATAATATAACACAACATTTCCTCACCAAAATATGATATTTCTCACAAAAATATTAGTTATTTCAAAAATATGAATTTTCATAATAATAATCATAATTTCATAAAAATTGTAGAAAACTGCAAAAAGAGTATAAAAATGGGTAATAAAGTCATAATTTATTAAAATCGAAACAACATCACATATTTGGCAAATCCTTCTACGTGCTGTCAAGAATGAGTTTCCTAACCGCTGAAAACGCGATTCCGCAAGTCTCAGGCTTCTAGGACGAAGAGAAAGCGGTTTTTCAAACCAAGCGTATTTGTACAAGCAGGCATGCACTTACCCATGATAATTTTACATGTTTATGATGAGATATATATAATACAACATTTCTCACCAAAATATGATATTTCTCACAAAAATATTAGTTATTTCAAAAATATGAATTTTCATAATAATAATCATAATTTCATAAAAATTGTAGAAAACTGCAAAAAGAGTATAAAAATGGGTAATAAAGTCATAATTTATTAAAATCGAAACAACATCACATATTTGGCAAATCCTTCTACGTGCTGTCAAGAATGAGTTTCCTAACCGCTGAAAACGCGATTCCGCAAGTCTCAGGCTTCTAGGACGAAGAGAAAGCGGTTTTTCAAACCAAGCGTATTTGTACAAGCAGGCATGCACTTGTCCATGATAATTTTACATGTTTATGATGAGATATAATATAACACAACATTTCCTCACCAAAATATGATATTTCTCACAAAAATATTAGTTATTTCAAAAATATGAATTTTCATAATAATAATCATAATTTCATAAAAATTGTAGAAAACTGCAAAAAGAGTATAAAAATGGGTAATAAAGTCATAATTTATTAAAATCGAAACAACATCACATATTTGGCAAATCCTTCTACGTGCTGTCAAGAATGAGTTTCCTAACCGCTGAAAACGCGATTCCGCAAGTCTCAGGCTTCTAGGACGAAGAGAAAGCGGTTTTTCAAACCAAGCGTATTTGTACAAGCAGGCATGCACTTGTCCATGATAATTTTACATGTTTATGATGAGATATAATATAACACAACATTTCCTCACCAAAATATAATATTTCTCACAAAAATATTAGTTATTTCAAAAATATGAATTTTCATAATAATAATCATAATTTCATAAAAATTGTAGAAAACTGCAAAAAGAGTATAAAAATGGGTAATAAAGTCATAATTTATTAAAATCGAAACAACATCACATATTTGGCAAATCCTTCTACGTGCTGTCAAGAATGAGTTTCCTAACCGCTGAAAACGCGATTCCGCAAGTCTCAGGCTTCTAGGACGAAGAGAAAGCGGTTTTTCAAACCAAGCGTATTTGTACAAGCAGGCATGCACTTGTCCATGATAATTTTTATGTTTATGATGAGATATAATATAACACAACATTTCCTCACCAAAATATGATATTTCTCACAAAAATATTAGTTATTTCAAAAATATGAATTTTCATAATAATAATCATAATTTCATAAAAATTGTAGAAAACTGCAAAAAGAGTATAAAAATGGGTAATAAAGTCATAATTTATTAAAATCGAAACAACATCACATATTTGGCAAATCCTTCTACGTGCTGTCAAGAATGAGTTTCCTAACCGCTGAAAACGCGATTCCGCAAGTCTCAGGCTTCTAGGACGAAGAGAAAGCGGTTTTTCAAACCAAGCGTATTTGTACAAGCAGGCATGCACTTTCCATGATAATTTTACATGTTTATGATGAGATATAATATAACACAACATTTCTCACCAAAATATGATATTTCTCACAAAAATATTAGTTATTTCAAAAATATGAATTTTCATAATAATAATCATAATTTCATAAAAATTGTAGAAAACTGCAAAAAGAGTATAAAAATGGGTAATAAAGTCATAATTTATTAAAATCGAAACAACATCACATATTTGGCAAATCCTTCTACGTGCTGTCAAGAATGAGTTTCCTAACCGCTGAAAACGCGATTCCGCAAGTCTCAGGCTTCTAGGACGAAGAGAAAGCGGTTTTTCAAACCAAGCGTATTTGTACAAGCAGGCATGCACTTACCCATGATAATTTTACATGTTTATGATGAGATATGATATAATACAACATTTCTTCACCAAAATATGATATTTCTCACAAAAATATTAGTTATTTCAAAAATATGAATTTTCATAATAATAATCATAATTTCATAAAAATTGTAGAAAACTGCAAAAAGAGTATAAAAATGGGTAATAAAGTCATAATTTATTAAAATCGAAACAACATCACATATTTGGCAAATCCTTCTACGTGCTGTCAAGAATGAGTTTCCTAACCGCTGAAAACGCGATTCCGCAAGTCTCAGGCTTCTAGGACGAAGAGAAAGCGGTTTTTCAAACCAAGCGTATTTGTACAAGCAGGCATGCACTTGTCCATGATAATTTTACATGTTTATGATGAGATATAATATAACACAACATTTCCTCACCAAAATATGATATTTCTCACAAAAATTTAAGTTATTTCAAAAATATGAATTTTCATAATAATAATCATAATTTCATAAAATTGTAGAAAACTGCAAAAAGAGTATAAAATGGGTAATAAAGTCATAATTATTAAAATCGAAACAACATCACATATTTGGCAAATCCTTCTACGTGCTGTCAAGAATGAGTTTCCTAACCGCTGAAAACGCGATTCCGCAAGTCTCAGGCTTCTAGGACGAAGAGAAAGCGGTTTTTCAAACCAAGCGTATTTGTACAAGCAGGCATGCACTTGTCCATGATAATTTTACATGTTTATGATGAGATATAATATAACACAACATTTCCTCACCAAAATATGATATTTCTCACAAAAATATTAGTTATTTCAAAAATATGAATTTTCATAATAATAATCATAATTTCATAAAATTGTAGAAAACTGCAAAAAGAGTATAAAAATGGGTAATAAAGTCATAATTTATTAAAATCGAAACAACATCACATATTTGGCAAATCCTTCTACGTGCTGTCAAGAATGAGTTTCCTAACCGCTGAAAACGCGATTCCGCAAGTCTCAGGCTTCTAGGACGAAGAGAAAGCGGTTTTTCAAACCAAGCGTATTTGTACAAGCAGGCATGCACTTGTCCATGATAATTTTACATGTTTATGATGAGATATATATAATACAACATTTCTTCACCAAAATATGATATTTCTCACAAAAATATTAGTTATTTCAAAAATATGAATTTTCATAATAATAATCATAATTTCATAAAAATTGTAGAAAACTGCAAAAAGAGTATAAAAATGGGTAATAAAGTCATAATTCATTAAAATCGAAACAACATCACATATTTGGCAAATCCTTCTACGTGCTGTCAAGAATGAGTTTCCTAACCGCTGAAAACGCGATTCCGCAAGTCTCAGGCTTCTAGGACGAAGAGAAAGCGGTTTTTCAAACCAAGCGTATTTGTACAAGCAGGCATGCACTTGTCCATGATAAATTTTTATGTTTATGATGAGATATAATATAACACAAATTTCCTCACCAAAATATGATATTTCTCACAAAAATTTAAGTTATTTCAAAAATATGAATTTTCATAATAATAATCATAATTTCATAAAAATTGTAGAAAACTGCAAAAAGAGTATAAAAATGGGTAATAAAGTCATAATTTATTAAAATCGAAACAACATCACATATTTGGCAAATCCTTCTACGTGCTGTCAAGAATGAGTTTCCTAACCGCTGAAAACGCGATTCCGCAAGTCTCAGGCTTCTAGGACGAAGAGAAAGCGGTTTTTCAAACCAAGCGTATTTGTACAAGCAGGCATGCACTTGTCCATGATAATTTTTATGTTTATGATGAGATATAATATAACACAAATTTCCTCACCAAAATATGATATTTCTCACAAAAATTTTAGTTATTTCAAAAATATGAATTTTCATAATAATAATCATAATTTCATAAAAATTGTAGAAAACTGCAAAAAGAGTATAAAAATGGGTAATAAAGTCATAATTTATTAAAATCGAAACAACATCACATATTTGGCAAATCCTTCTACGTGCTGTCAAGAATGAGTTTCCTAACCGCTGAAAACGCGATTCCGCAAGTCTCAGGCTTCTAGGACGAAGAGAAAGCGGTTTTTCAAACCAAGCGTATTTGTACAAGCAGGCATGCACTTACCCATGATATTTTTACATGTTTATGATGAGATATAATATAACACAACATTTCCTCACCAAATCATGATATTTCTCACAAAAATATTAAAGTTATTTCAAAAAAATGAATTTTCATAATAATAATCATAATTTCATAAAAATTGTAGAAAACTGCAAAAAGAGTATAAAAATGGGTAATAAAGTCATAATTTATTAAAATCGAAACAACATCACATATTTGGCAAATCCTTCTACGCGCTGTCAAGAATGAGTTTCCTAACCGCTGAAAACGCGATTCCGCAAGTCTCAGGCTTCTAGGACGAAGAGAAAGCGGTTTTTCAAACCAAGCGTATTTGTACAAGCAGGCATGCACTTGTCCATGATAAATTTTTATGTTTATGATGAGATATAATATAACACAATATTTCCTCACCAAAATATGATATTTCTCACAAAAATTTAGTTATTTCAAAAATTTGAATTTCATAATAATAATCATAATTTCATAAAATTGTAGAAAACTGCAAAAAGAGTATAAAAATGGGTAATAAAGTCATAATTTATTAAAATCGAAACATCACACATATTTGGCAAATCCTTCTACGTGCTGTCAAGAATGAGTTTCCTAACCGCTGAAAACGCGATTCCGCAAGTCTCAGGCTTCTAGGACGAAGAGAAAGCGGTTTTCAAACCAAGCGTATTTGTACAAGCAGGCATGCACTTTCCATGATAATTTTACATGTTTATGATGAGATATGATATAATACAACATTTCTTCACCAAAATATGATATTTCCACAAAAATATTAGTTATTTCAAAAATATGAATTTTCATAATAATAATCATAATTTCATAAAAAATTTGTAGAAAACAGCAAAAAGAGTATAAAAATGGGTAATAAAATCATAATTCATTAAAATCGAAACAACATCACATATTTGGCAAATCCTTCTACGTGCTGTCAAGAATGAGTTTCCTAACCGCTGAAAACGCGATTCCGCAAGTCTCAGGCTTCTAGGACGAAGAGAAAGCGGTTTTTCAAACCAAGCGTATTTGTACAAGCAGGCATGCACTTGTCCATGATATTTTTACATGTTTATGATGAGATATAATATAACACAATATTCCTCACCAAAATATGATATTTCTCACAAAAATTTAAGTTATTTCAAAAATATGAATTTCATAATAATAATCATAATTTCATAAAAATTGTAGAAAACTGCAAAAAGAGTATAAAAATGGGTAATAAAGTCATAATTATTAAAATCGAAACAACATCACATATTGGCAAATCCTTCTACGTGCTGTCAAGAATGAGTTTCCTAACCGCTGAAAACGCGATTCCGCAAGTCTCAGGCTTCTAGGACGAAGAGAAAGCGGTTTTTCAAACCAAGCGTATTTGTACAAGCAGGCATGCACTTCCCATGATAATTTTACATGTTTATGATGAGATATAATATAACACAACATTTCCTCACCAAAATATGATATTTCTCACAAAAATATTAGTTATTTCAAAAAATGAATTTTCATAATAATAATCATAATTTCATAAAATTGTAGAAACTGCAAAAAGAGTATAAAAATGGGTAATAAAGTCATAATTATTAAAATCGAAACAACATCACATATTTGGCAAATCCTTCTACGTGCTGTCAAGAATGAGTTTCCTAACCGCTGAAAACGCGATTCCGCAAGTCTCAGGCTTCTAGGACGAAGAGAAAGCGGTTTTTCAAACCAAGCGTATTTGTACAAGCAGCATGCACTTACCATGATAATTTTACATGTTTATGATGAGATATATATAATACAACATTTCCTCACCAAAATATGATATTTCTCACAAAAATATTAGTTATTTCAAAAATATGAATTTTCATAATAATAATCATAATTTCATAAAAAATTGTAGAAAACTGCAAAAAGAGTATAAAAATGGTAATAAAGTCATAATTTATTAAAATCGAAACAACATCACATATTTGGCAAATCCTTCTACGTGCTGTCAAGAATGAGTTTCCTAACCGCTGAAAACGCGATTCCGCAAGTCTCAGGCTTCTAGGACGAAGAGAAGCGGTTTTTCAACCAAGCGTATTTGTACAAGCAGGCATGCACTTGTCCATGATAATTTTTTATGTTTTTGATGAGATATATATACACAATATTTCTCAACCAAAATATGATATTTCTCACAAAAATTTAGTTATTTCAAAAAAAATTTTCATAATAATAA
>JBCEWE010000342.1:0-23793 GCA_039877035.1 Silurus lanzhouensis
TCTGTAAATGTACCCTCTTACAAATCCTATAACACACATATCTATAAGTGATGTCCGGTTCGTGAACAAATCGTTCATTTGAACTGGTTCTTTTTAGTGAACCGGTCGAACCAGTTCACCAAATCGGACTGAATCGTTCAAAACAGTTCGCGTCTCAATCAGCACTAATCAACAAAATTACTCGAGTTACTCACTTTTGAATGTGTGTGACCGTCTATCCGACTCAAAATTAATCGATATCTTGAGAATGTGGTTCTTCTCTAGTTTCTCCAACAGTACACACATTAAACTGAAACATGCTGCCTGAACAAGTGATCATCACTGAGCATGCGCATACCTGCTGATTCCGAGCAGCACACATACTGCTGTTCTCGAGTCACCAGTACTGGATCAAGAACCGTTTTTTTCCGACACGTCCGACATACTGCTGATACCAACGAATTGTAGATACTGAGCATGCGCGACCTACCGAGCAGTACGCGTGCTGTCTGACATTAATACACATACACACACACACACACACACACACACACACACACACACACACACACACTTTTTGGACTCAGATCAGATGCGTTCGACATACTGTAAAGGCTGGTGCTGTGCTGCTGATATATGAGCACAGGTGAACTGAGGACTTAAATAAAAGTAAGTTTATTTACTAACAACTTAAAACATCAACGTTTTGCACATCAGTGCCTGTATTGAGTGATTTAGTGCAAAACGTAAATGTAAGAACATTTTTAAGATGATGATGATAATTTAAACAGATAAGCTTTATGCCCTCATGCAATAGACATGACTTTATTTAAATGTGTTTAGTGTGTATGTTCATCCGCTGAGATCATATTTGGATATGCATGACGTAAGGAAGTAAAAGAACTGGTGAACCGGTTCTTTGAAACGATCTGTCCAAAAGAACTGATTTGCAAAAAAATCTGACATTGCATCACTAATATCTATCCATTCATCCACCCAAAGAGAGTAACTACTTGTGCTACTGCATGTAATTGGTGAATGATTAAAAGGAAGTCTGGGTAAAATAAAGAAACACATTAAAAGGTAGTCCGGGTTAAATAATGAACACAGTAAAAGGTAGTCCGGGTTAAATAATGAACACAGTAAAAGGTAGTCCGGGTCGGGGGATAGAGAGAGAATGTGAGAGCAGGTGATTATGAAGAGACGTGTATTGAGTCCCGACCCGGACCAAACTCAAATATTTCATACACTGTATTTATATAACGAGATCTGTACAGTTGACCCTATCATGGTAGATGAAAAAAAAATCACTCACTAAATTTGGGTTATATTGTAAATTGTACTGTAATTGTAGTTTATGTTTAATTTTTTAAGAATTTTATATTTATTTAATCTGGTCAATGCCGCAATGCATCACGGGAAGATCAAACGTCTTCAAAAGTATAATAGGCTTCAATCTTGTTTAAAAAGCTTTCCTATAATAATACTGTATAAGAATATAAATATGTTTTGGAAAAACTTACAGACAAAACACGATGAATATATACATATCAACATTATTAACTTATAAACTTTCACTGCACCTCTCTGGATTCCGCTTCACATCAACGCCATTTAGCCACGCCCACATCGCCCGTGCCGCTATTTATCAATGACACGTGACAAACCTTTTCCTCGTTTTAAACCTATAGATGTATGTAACAGGTGTATAATTTACCTGTTAAATTTACATGTCCTGTTTTAATTCATACTAAACTGTTGATTTGTCTTGTTTATACTCCATATCGTGTTTATAAATGTAGTTGCCTGATCAAAATGGGTGCTTCTCTTAAATGCCTTGACAATAGAAGCTGATGTCACTTCCTGTCCTGACTCCTCCTCTTCCCTTTCTGTATTGTAAATCTCATTGGAGTGGTGGGTTTCTCCTAAATTTATGATAACTGGTTTAATTTATATTAATTACTTTTATATTTATTTATTATTTATTTATATATTATAGTTTGAAAGAAGCAGAAATAGAGGACAGGGTAGCGTGGAGGAGGATGATCCGCTGTGGCGCCCCCTAAAGGGAGCAGCCGAAATAATTTATTTTTTTTCTCACTGAAGTTTTTGTGTGAGGTTTCTTTATCTATCTGTGTGAATATTTACACTTTTTGTTTGTATTTTTATGAATGTGAGGGCACATGGTGATAAGTCTACCACACACACAATAAGTGAAATATCACCACAGGGGCTGCTGATTTGTTGTGTGTTTTTAGAAGAAACATTAAATACTTCCAGTGAGCTGCAGTCTGCAGTCCCGTGTCTGATTTCACATCACAGCACACAGAGTCAAGTATTTCAGCTGGTGTCGTCGATAGTGATGAGCGATACCAATCATTTTCTTTTTAATCCCATACCGAGTAATTTAAAGATGAGTATCTAAAGTTATTATTAATAATGAATTATATTCATCTATATCTAGTCATTATATTTAATATTGTCATTTAAAACAAAAGAATAGCAACAAAAAAATTAGATGCAGCTCACTGGTAAGTGGCGCTATAGTGTGCTATTTTTTAGAAAAGGCCGCGGGCGACTCATATGGTCCTCATGTGGTCCTATTTCTTAACCTTGCGAGGTAAAGAAATATGACCACACTATAGCACACTATAGCGTCACTTACCAGTGGGCCTTTTCTAAAAAATAGAACACTATCTTAAAAAACAACAAGAAGATCACACACTTTAACGGCAGGAACAAGAAGCACACGATTGCATGTTCATTAGCTGAATGAGATCCAACACACTCGTTCACAGTGTGGCTCGGTAACAGCATCTGCTTGAAGCTGCGGCTTGAGACGTGTCTGGACTCTAACGTCTGTTCTGATTGTCAATGGCATAAACAACTATAACTGCAAAGGAAGAAAAAAACATTTAACACGAACCAAAAAAGTATGATGTCCAGCATGATGAAATGATACATGATTACAGGTTCATTTACTGTGTGAGCTCTAACATGTTCATTTACACACTCGTTCACACACTCAGTCACACACTCGTTCACACACTCATACACAGTGGTTCTGTAACAGCATCTGCTTAGAAGAGGAACTTACTTCGGCCTGTATCCTGCTCATGTAATATCATATAATCATGAGTGATGGCATCAATATAAATATAGTCAACGATAGGAGCATCTCCCGTTTGAGGGTTTGTCTGGGATCTGGGTATACTGAGAGAGAGAGAGAGAGAGAGAGAGAGAGAGAGAGAGAGAGAGAGAGAGAGAGAGAGAGAGAGAGAGAGAGAGAGAGACTGTGAGTACGTTTGGCTAAGATAATACCCACGTGCTCAATGCACACACACACACACACACACACCTTTCTACTGGAGTGTTCCAGGGGCCGTCACCACATGGAGGAACAGAATCCATTTGTCAGTTTATTACTGCAAAAATACAAAAACATGAAAACGCAAACAAAATGAATAAACGTTTCGCCTTGTGATTATTAGCTGCTGGTTTGTTTACTATAGTTGCTAAGATACACACAAGAGTGAGTTGATGGATCGCAGTGCTGTTTGTTGACCACGCCTATTATGTCTGTCAACTGACCAATCAATGCAGAGTTTGTTCTAAGTTCCAGCCAATCATTGGTCTTGTACAGAGTATGTAGCGGCCTATTGAGTGACGTCATCACCCGGCCTGCCGCGTAGCCTAGTGTTCACGTGGTCGGTAACTGTGTTCAATAATGTCCTATAATGAGGTTGGTGGTGTTTTTATTTATTTATTTATTATTTTTCTTATTTATTTATTTATTTATTTATTTATTATTTTTCTTATTTATTTATTTATTTATTTATTTATTATTTTTCTTATTTATTTATTTATTTATTTATTTATTTATTTATTTATTATTAGTTTTATTTATTTATTTATTTTAGTTTTTGCATCCGTGCCGGAATTTATTTATTTATTTGTGTGTTTTTATTTATTAATTAATGTTTGACATAAACAATGCGAAAAATAACAGAAAATATCTTATTCTTTTTTCTTCATTTTTTGCCTGTAAAGTTTAATAACATTGGATTGTTTTCTTTTTTTTTTTAATTTAATCTCTCTTTCTTTTTTCTATAATTTTTACTGTTGCAGTGAAGTGAATTTTGTGTCATTGCTGCTGCTGAGAGAGAGAGAGAGAGAGAGAGAGAGAGAGAGAGAGAGAGAGATTATAAAACAAACAGATGATTAATAGTTTTTACACAGAATTAAGCAAAAATCAAGTACTGACAGTGCCACTAGAGGGCAGTGTGAGACTGACAATTGTCAATGTGACCTGTGTTACAATTCAACTTTTTCTATATCTATTCTTCTTCTTCTTATATTATTATTATTATTATTATTATTATTATTATTATTATTATTATTATTGTTATTGTTATTCATTTCTTCTACTCCATGCTTTGATCTTCAGTTAAAAAGTCCAGATTCACAATATAGAACTACTGCAGCATTTCAGTGGTAACATACAGCATGTTTTGTAAAGTGAGTGACAAAAAACAACAAAGGAATTTTCCTGGCACTTTATATAAGTGATTATAGAAAAAGCATCAATTTAAATGCAGAGAAGCTCCTTTTTAATAACACACTGTTTTTGTTCCTGTGTATTTGGGTGTGTTTTAATTTTAGAGCATGTTGTATTTAATAACCTTTGCATGTGTTTAAATGCTTTTTCTTTTCATGTTTTTTCCATGAAGCGTTTACTAAGAGCTTACGAGCACCTGGGCTTTGTTTTGCAACTGATCCTGAAGCAGAACAAGATCACATTCAAGCGCGTTTCCTCAGCCGTCACCAAGTGCCTTAGATCAGCTTCCTCCATCATCACATAAAACCTAAAAATGTGATCTCTTTATAAATATTTTTATAGATTATATTTATAACATTGTATATTTTTGTACATTAATAAATAAAATACACAGTAGATCTGCACAGCGTTACTCGTTGTCATCAAGACGGTGCTGGTCACGACTGCTCCGGCTACGTTTTCTATTTTTTGTTTATTTTATATTTTATTTACTTAGTTACCGCATTTCACTGCATGTTGTACTCTGTATGTGTATGTATGTGACAAATAAGTAAGTACACATCAAGGCTCTTCTCGGTTCTGGCACCGAGGTGGAGGAATGAACTTCCCCTAGATGTCCGTGCAGCAGAGTCCCTGACTATCTTCAAGCGACGACTGAAGACCTACCTCTTCCTGAAATACTTCAATTAGCACTTTCCAAGTTTGTTAAATTCAAGAGTTATATTTATATTAAGTTTGTAATCTTGTGTACCAGTGTAGATTTATTCATTACTAGAGACTCAAAGCACTTTTGTACGTCGCTCTGGATAAGGGCGTCTGCTAAATGCCGCAAATGTAAATGTAAATAAAATTTGATTTGATTTGATTTGATTTGATTTTAATAGTTTATACAGTGGCAGGTCTTCAGTCCCAATCCCCCTCTTAATAACATCATTATGATGCCACAGCTATAGAATTATACAGATATTCAGTATAACAGAGCGCTGCATCACAGACATTTCATACAGCGTGAATGAATGCCGTTAACTAAAGCAGGAAACCCAGTGAACACAATTCAACAAGTCTCTTTTCACTGCAGCCACAGCTGCACCGCCGCATTCATCATCTCTAGCAGAAGCTTCAATATTTACCTCATAAAATATCTCCGAGTTTCCATGTCCGCTTATGCATTTTTTCCTTATTATGCTTTTCTGGCTCCTCCTTCCATTCACAAACCAGCATCCAACCATCACAAACCAGCATCCAACCATCACAAACCAGCATCCAACCATCACAAACAGCATCCAACCATCACAAACCAGCACCCTAAAACATCACAAACCAGCACCCTAACATCACAAACCAGCATCCAACTATCACAAACCAGCATCCAACCATCACAAACCAGCATCCAACCATCACAAACCCGCATCCAACCATTACAAACTAGTGTCCAACCATCGCAAACCAGCATCCAACCATCACAAACTACTGGCCAACCATCACAAACCAGCATCCAACCATCACAAACCAGCGTCCAACCATCACAAACCAGCATCCAACCATCGCAAACCAGCATCCAACCATCACAAACTACTGTCCAACCATCGCAAACCAGCATCCAACCATCACAAACTACTGTCCAACCATCACAAACCAGCATCCAACCATCACAAACCAGCGTCCAACCATCACAAACCAGCATCCAAAAATCACAAACCCGCATCCAACCATTACAAACTAGTGTCCAACCATCGCAAACCAGCATCCAACCATCACAAACTACTGTCCAACCATCATAAACCAGCATCCAACCATCACAAACCAGCGTCCAACCATCACAAACCAGCATCCAACCATCACAAACCCGCATCCAACCATTACAAACTAGTGTCCAACCATCGCAAACCAGCATCCAACCATCACAAACTACTGTCCAACCATCACAAACCAGCATCCAACCATCACAAACCAGCATCCAACCATCACAAACCAGCATCCAACCATCACAAACCAGCGTCCAACCATCACAAACCAGCATCCAACCATCACAAACCAGCATCCAACCATCACAAACTACTGTCCAACCATCGCAAACCAGCATCCAACCATCACAAACTACTGTCCAACCATCACAAACCAGCATCCAACCATCACAAACCAGCGTCCAACCATCACAAACCAGCATCCAAAAATCACAAACCCGCATCCAACCATTACAAACTAGTGTCCAACCATCGCAAACCAGCATCCAACCATCACAAACTACTGTCCAACCATCATAAACCAGCATCCAACCATCACAAACCAGCGTCCAACCATCACAAACCAGCATCCAACCATCACAAACCCGCATCCAACCATTACAAACTAGTGTCCAACCATCGCAAACCAGCATCCAACCATCACAAACTACTGTCCAACCATCACAAACCAGCATCCAACCATCACAAACCAGCATCCAACCATCACAAACCAGCATCCAACCATCACAAACCAGCGTCCAACCATCACAAACCAGCATCCAACCATCGCAAACCAGCATCCAACCATCACAAACTACTGTCCAACCATCGCAAACCAGCATCCAACCATCACAAACTACTGTCCAACCATCACAAACCAGCATCCAACCATCACAAACCAGCGTCCAACCATCACAAACCAGCATCCAACCATCACAAACCAGCATCCAACCATCACAAACTACTGTCCAACCATCACAAACCAGCGTCCAACCATCACAAACCAGCATCCAACCATCGCAAACCAGCATCCAACCATCACAAACCAGCATCCAACCATCACAAACCAGCGTCCAACCATCGCAAACCAGCATCCAACCATCGCAAACCAGCATCCAACCATCACAAACCAGCATCCAACCATCACAAACCAGCATCCAACCATTACAACTAGTGTCCAACCATCGCAAACCAGCATCCAACCATCACAAACTACTGTCCAACCCTCACAAACCAGCATCCAACCATCACAAACCAGCGTCCAACCATCACAAACCAGCATCCAACCATCACAAACCAGCATCCAATTATCACAAACCAGTGTCCAACCATCACAAACCAGCATCCAACCATCCCAAACCAGCATCCAACCATCACAAACCAGTGTCCAACCATCGCAAACCAGCATCCAGTGTCCAACCATCGCAAACCAGCATCCAACCATCACAAACCAGTGTCCAACCATCACAAACTACTGTCCAACCACCATAAACCAGCATCCAACCATCTATTTGTCAGCTTTTTTGTCTTTATCTATCTCTCTGTAAGTCTTATATTTTTTTTCTGAATGCCTGTCTGAATAGTAGCTTTGGGGAAAAAAGCAACTATTGCAGGATTTCAACCTATTTGATGCTGTGAGAGAACAAGCAGCGAGCGAGATCCACATTATCATTGATACCGTGTATTGATAGCTTTTGTTCACCCCCACACAGTTTATTCAATGTAAAGCTTGGGCTTGTCCGGATTTGAACCCGGGACCTCTCGCACCCTAAGCGAGAATCATACCCCTAGACCAACAAGCCAAGCAAATGCAATTGAGATTCTAGATTGATTCACACCTGGAATGACTCTGCACACGAAGTTGAAGGGAAGGCGAGAACCCAACAGCTGGAGGTCCATGGATCTTTTTGTTTCCTGTTAGGCAAAGTAAAATCCTGGATCAAAAAACCTGAATCATATCCCCAGACCAAAAAGCCTCCTAGTGGAAGAAGTGTCTACTGATGTGTCACTGCATAGTTCATGTGCTTTGCTGGCATATGTCTTCAGTTTAAACACATAGATAAAACTTAATGTGTCCAGCCAAAGCTGCTTCTGTAACTGCAGGAAACAGAAAGAATTTTGTAATAAAATGTCACTGTACATTGCAAATACCTGTCTCCTGTTCTCCATGCGAACATTTTGAAACAGTTGCTGTTACTTTTGCTTTTAGACTGCAGAGCAATGTCAGGGAAAATTGGTCCTATTTCAAAGCATTAGTTATGTAGTGAATTGTTTTCTGGGTTCTAATTGAAGAAAGTGCAGTGCCATTGTGCTACCTAAAATGTAAGATAGAACTGAAAGGGAGAATTCAATAACAAAAACAAGTAATTTAATGTGTCCAGCCAATACTGCCCACTATAACTATAAGAGATGAAGAAGCTCTGCAGGTGAAGAAATAGACTATTTAGTCTAACACTTGGCATTAATTTACCACTGGAATGACACTACACCCTGCACATGTAGGTGAAGGGAAGGTGAGCTCCAAACAGCCAGAGGTTCAAGATTCCTTTTGTTACTTTGTAATTTATTTACAGACTGTTCACCATAAATCCAGAGTAATTTAAAGGTCGTCAGTCTCACAGGATTTCAACGTATTTGGTGCTATGAGGTAACAAGCACCAAGCCAAAACCAAATTATTAGCGATACAGCTGTCTGATACCTCTTGTTCACCCCAACAGATGTTACTGGGGGCAAAAGTTGAGCTCTTCCAGGATTTGAACCCGGAACTTCTCACCCTCAAGATAAGAATCATACCCCTAGAGTAAACTGGATTTCAACATATTCAAGTTACCATTAGGCATTAAAGTGCAAAAATGTAAACATTGCATAGAGCAAAAACATAACTTCCTACAGTTTCACAACATTACTGTTCCTAGAACAGTTCTTTTAATTAGTATAAACAAGTGCAACTGCACAATAATGTTTGCAAAAAACAATGTTCAGAATACCAGTGGTCATTTCTTTGGTCAGACAGTGAGCGTTGATCTTGGAAAACTGATGTTGACGGATTTTGGTGCGAGGCTTCGCCAGGTGAAAAAGCAAATGGATCAGATGAATAATAGTGCTGAGCAGGATGTTGATATTGTGCAAATGAAGTCGAGGGGTCATACTGTGGCAATGCAGGTCTAAGCACTTGCAGAATTTGAACCATGAATTGCTGGGTCTCTCGAGCGCGCCTGTCTTCAGCTTCCTGACGTTTTATCTCAAATTCAAGACGTGCTTTGTCCAGATCCAACCTGGCCTGCTGGAGCTGTCTCTTCTAGGCCATGTGCTCCTTGTCAAGACGCTGTTCAAGCTCTGCTGCTGTTGTATCAATGTCATGTTGTATTAACATGTTTATCCCTCTCTCCATGGCTTTCATAATTTGTATTTTTTTTTCCTTTGCGTTTACGCCCTGATGAGAAACGTCGTTACGTCGTTTCAGATATTCTATGCGGTCTTTGTACTTTACCAAACCAAAGGTATTTTATATGGATGGACAAACCTCACAAACTTTTTTACAAACTGCCTCCCAAACCTTGTGGTTGTGTATACAATTTTCAAACTGAAACTGAAACGTAGGTTCGCTCCAAACAGAAATTAAAGCCAATGTTTCCTCCCGACTTCAGTGTTGCGTTGCTTTCTTTTTCGCCGCCATTTTACTATTGATCGGTCATATGACCATACGCAATCCACGCATCATGGACGTGGTTTTGTGCAAGTCCCGTCCGAATCCATACATAAAATGACAGACGTTGGCTGAAAAAAATTCTAACTCAAACGTCCTTTCCAAAAATAGTCCCGTCTGAATAGGGATTATGTCTGTGTTTGGAAGACAAAGGAGAATAATAATTTTATTATTGTTTTGATTTCTAATGAAAATAAAGTCACTGTCAGAAGTGGGATTTGAACCCACGCCTCCATGTGGAGACCAGAACACTCAGTTTCCTGGAAGGTATTGAACCTTGAGTCTGGCGCCTTAGACCGCTCGGCCATCCTGACATACAAGCATGTGTTTCTTATCCCCTTAGTGGCTGATAAAACTATTTTTACACATTTCTGTCTACTTGTTTGTCTTTTCTATCCTTCTATTTGTGTGTTTCTTATCTATATATGTAAGTCTTATCTGATTTTAGATCTGAATGCCTATATGCCTGCGTGACACTAAAACATGTAGTGGTAACGGCTACTTTTTACTTAATACCAAATGTCAGAGCCCAAACTTCTTTACTTTAACTTGAGTAAAAAAGTGTAGTCAGTACTTTAACCTTTACAAACATATTTTAAAACATGAGTACCTGTAGTTCTACTTATTGAGTTGAGATCAGGACTCTGGGCGGGCCATGTCATTATTTCAATGTTTTCAGTTTCAAGGAACTGCTTTACCCGTTTTGCTGTGTGACATGGAGCGTTGTCCTGCATGAACACTGCGGGCTGATTGGGTGATGAACGCATAGAAGGAACCATATGTTGTTGAAGAAGGTTCTGATAAACATTTGCATTCACTCTGCCATGTAGCTGTATAAGAGGCCCAACTCCTGCTGCAGAAAACATGCCCCAAACCATGACACTTCCTCCTCCACTTTTCACTGACTTCTTTACACACTTTGGATTCAGTCTTTCTCCAGTTTGTCGCCGAACATAATTTTTCTCATCGGACCGAAATAAATTAAACTTGCTTTCATCACTGAAGTGAACTTTGGACCAGTTCTCCTCTGTCCACACAACATGCTCCTCAGCAAAGCTTAGTCTAGCCTTTTGATTCTTTCTGCTAATGAAAGGTTTGGTCACTGCAGAGTGGGCTTTCAGTCCAAATGCTCTTAAACGTCGAGACACTGTATGATGAGACAGATCCTTACCCTGTTCAGCGCTGAACTGTTGAGCAATTCCAGCTGCAGTGTGGAAACGATTGCCCATTGAGATCCTCCACAGTATCCTGTCCTCTCTTTTATTTGTCTTCCGTGGACGACCAGCCTTCTTGGCAGAATTGAATGAGTTTGTGATGTTGTAAAGATTCAATATTCTTGAAATCACAGATTTGGAACGACCAACTTGTCTTGCTATGGCTGATAGGGTCATCCCTTTGGCCTTCATCTGGACAACCTGCTGCCGGAGGCTTTCAGTCACTTTAGAACGGCCCACCATCTTGCAGATTTAGTGAAACTGGAAGTTAGGCTGCCAGTTAAATAGGGGTTGACAGAAAATTTGCACCAGGTACCAGATTAACACCAATAATTGGGAGGTATCTGAAAGTGTTCTCTAATTTTGATCAGTGTGTTTTCTGCAAAATAATGTTTTTTTTTTTTAATGCCTTAGTTATTTTGTGGAAAAGGTGTTCTGGTAGCATGGTATAGACAGGACAAAAACTCCTTCAACTGTTGAGCAGTGAAGATGACATTATTTCAGAATTGTTAAATTGTTTATAAATTGTTCTCTAATTTTGATCTCCACTGTATTTACAGACTGTTAAGCATAAAACCAGAGTAGTAGCTTTAGTAGAAGAAGCAACTTTTTCGGGATTTCAACCTCTTTGGTGCTGTGAGAGAACAAGCAGCAAGCGAGATCCACGCTATCAATGATACAGAGTTCATTGTTCTGATAGCTCTTGTTCACCCACACACAGTTTATTCAGTGTAAAACTTGGGCTCGTCCGGGATTTGAGCCCGGGTCCTCTCGCACCCTAAGCGAAAATCAAACCCCTAGACCAACGAGCCAAGCAAATGCAAGTGAGATTGATTCGCAACTGGAACGACTTTGCACACGAAGTTGAAGGGAAGGCGAGAACCCAACAGCTGGAGGTCCGTGGATCTTTTTGTTTCCTGTTATGCAAAGTAAAATCCTGGATCAAAAAACCTGAATCATATCCCTAGACCAAAAAGCCTCCTTGTGGAAGAAGTGTCTACTGATATGTCACTGCATAGTTCATGTGCTTTGCTGGCATATGTCTTCAATTTAAACACATAGATAAAACTTAATGTGTCCAGCCAAAGCTGCTTCTGTAACTGCAGGAAACAGAAAGATTCATTAGTGATTTGAACTTGCAAATACATGTCTCCTGTTCTCCATGCTAACATTTTGGAACAGTTACTGTGAAAAGAGAGCATTTCCACATTTAAATCATATGGGTCAAACTCCCATCATGCAGATTACAAACATTTTCTATGAAATGAGTCCAGGGATCTTAGCAGGCATAAATGGCTGGAAGCCCTGAAGGTCAGTAATTCCTATATTTTTTAATAGGGCTCAACATTTCAGTATTATCCCTAATGACCTCTCCTAACCATGCAGAATCTAACAGATCCACTTTAAATGACCACTTCTACCCAATCAGTAACACAAAAAATTCTTGTTGACTCAAGCCTCTTAGACAGATGAAGTAGTGCATGGACCCCAACTGGTGAGACAGAGTAGCTTTAACTGAGAGAAGCCACAAATATCATCTAGTCATTTGTGAAATATGCATCTGAAGAGTGAGACTACTTGTCCAGTGCACATAGGGATGAGTTTATGTTGTATACCAAACGTTCAGCGGTCAATTATTTTCGTTTAACAGACGCTAATAATAATTGACCGCTGTCTGTCTGTCAATACTATGAATGGTAACAAATAAATAACAATAATTTATGATAATAAATAAAAAACTTTTGTAATTGATTTATTCTTTGAATTGCAATTGATTTTAGTGAGGTTCGTACACACTCATAGCCATAAATGCAATGGTTCTAATAATTGACATAATCTTTTCTTTCGGTGTTTCAGTTTTCGGTTTTGGCCTTGGTTTCCTCATTTTTGTTTTTTGGTTCCGGCCAAGAATTTTAATTTCGGTGCATCCCTAAAATATTATCGTTGGTGTGGCCCTCTGACACAATTCAGGTTTTTCATGTGGCCCCTTGTAAAAATGTTTTGCCCACCCCTGGTCTAGGGTATGGTTCTTTGGGTGCGAAAGGTCCCGAGTTCAACTCTAGGACGAGTCTTTGTTTTACACTGAATAAACTTTGTGTGGGTAAACAAAAGCTGTAATGATGTTGTATGGCTGAACTTGGTTCTCTCTTGATACACGTTCCCTCACACCACCAAAGAGATTGAAATCCTTCAAGGGCGATTTCTTCTCCTGAAGCTACTGAGCCCAAAATTGCCTGAACACCTTGAAATTACTCTGGTTTTATGCAAAACAGTCTGTAATTTGATTACAAAGAAACAAAAAGAATCTTGGACCTCTGGCTGTTTGGATCTCGCCTTCTCTTCACCTACATGTGCAGGGTGTAGTGTCAATCCAGTGGTAAATCAATGCTAAGTGTTGGACTGAATAATCTAGCTCTTCTCTGATCTTACATTCTAGGTAGCACCATGTAACAGTTTTAAAATGTTAGCATGGAGAAGAGAAGACGTGTGTTTCCAATGTACAGTGACATTTTATTACAAAAGTTTAAATTAAGTTCAAATCTCTAATGAGCCTTTCTGTTTCTTGCAGTTACAGAGGGCGGCTTTGACTGGACACCTTAAAGTTTTCGGTTATTTGACAGCAAGGCTTGTTGGTCTAGGGGTATGATTCTCGCTTCGGGTGCGAGAGGTCCCGGGTTCAACTCCCGGACAACCCCAGATTTTACAGGAAACAAGCTAAGGGCGGGTGAAAAGTGCTATTAGAACACTTTCTTGGTGATAACTTGTTTCTAGCTTGCTGCACGTTCCCAGAGTGCAGTGTTGGCTAGACACCATTAAGCCATGCAACCTGTGCTCCCTTCTCCTGGCTCATTGGTCTAGGGGTATGGTTCTCACTTTGGGTGCGAGAGGACCCCGGTTTCAAATTCCAGGAGAACCCAAATTTTGCCCACAATAACCTTTGTTGGGGTGAACAAGAGCTATCAGACAACTGTATCGCAACAATTATATGATAACTTGGTTCTCACTTGGTGCTTGTTACTTCATAGCATCAAAGATGTTGAAATCCCATGAGAGCGATTTCTTGTCTTTAATATACTGAGGCCATAATTAACAACTTTTAAATTACTCTGATTTTATGCTGAACAGTCTGTAAATAGATTACAAAGAAACAAAAAGAACCTTGGACATCTGGCTGTTTGGATTTCGCTTTCCCGTCACCAACATGTGCAGGGTGTCAGAAGTGAGAAGTAATTATCTATGGGTTTGACTTGGAAAAGTGCTGCTGCAGTGTTATAGAGCTGCGTTCTGACAAAACAATCTGCAGGGAAATTGTCAGAAACAAAAGCATAAACTGAGTAGGCAGGATTTGAACATGGCGCAGGTAGACACCAATGGATTTCAGGACCATCGCCTTATCCCCTCATCCATGATTATAGAAGGTCTTCCATGACCTCTGCACATCCATCAATGAGTCAACTGGTGCTTGCTTGCATCAAAAGGAAACCAATGGCAATCACAATTTCCTTGTAGAGCTGTATTTTCATCTGTAGGGAAATATTGTTGGTTGCTTTGACCATTTCAACTTGTCCAACCAATATGAAGGAAAATAGTAGGATCATTCCAGTCAGTTCCCACTCTGAGCTGGTAATAGGACTGAGGTATGAAACAGGTAACTCTTAGCAGAGGATGGTTTCGATCCATCAACCTCTGGTTTATGGGCCCAACAAGCTTCCGCTGCACAACTCAGCTGAGTGCAAGCAACCAAGACGGGACTCACGAAAAAGAGCAAAGGCAAAGAGCGGCCTGGATCTACTCTTTTGGCTTTCAAACGATGCTGGAAAACGCAGTGGTGTCCACTCAGCCATGATTATAGAAGGTTTTCCATGACCTCTGCACATCCTTCAATGAGTCGAAAGGTACTTGCCTGCATCAAAGGGAAACCAATTGCAGTCTTTCTGTTTGCTGCACAAAGTAGGCAGGTCATTCGAATCCAGCATTTGTCCTCTTTACCTTGTGCTGATCACATGCAGATCTTGAAGTAATAGGATTTTGAAATTTTTTAACTTAAATTTGTTTTACTTTTCTCCACTCTTAAATAATAATTCATCCTTATCTGTGATCCCAATTGATGTCCACCTCTCTGCTAATCACATGCAAGCATTACATTCTTACCATTATTCCTAATGAAAGGTAGCTTATATAGAATTATGTGACATTTTCACCTGTAGGGAAATTTTATTGGTTGCTCTGATTATTTCAACTTGCAAAATAGTCCAACTAATATGAAGAAAAATGGTTCTAGTCGATTCCCCACTCTGAGTTGGAAATTGGACTGAGGTATGAAACAGGTAACATTTAGCAGATGATGGTTTCGATCCATCGACCTCTGGTTTTAAAACGGTGCTGGGAAACGCAGTGGGGTTCTTGTCAATATCAGACGAAGCTTCAATTGAATTTGGGTTACAATGTAAAGGATTCAGTCAGAGACCATGCTCAGCTATCAAGATAACAAAACAAGTGTTCAAGCCAGTGATCTCAAATAAAACCTAGACTTTTACCTAGGTGACCATGTGTAGGCCAAATGGTGAACACGCAAAAGTCATGGACATGTTATGTTTGCGGTTTAATTATATACAGGTTTGACTTATAAAAGTGCTGCTGCAGTGTTAAAGAACTGTGTTCTGGTGGAACAATCTGCAGGGAATTTGTAAGAAACTAAGATTATAAACAATGTAGGCAAGATATTAACATGACGCAGGGAGACCCCAATGGATTTCAGGTCCGTTGCCTTATCCACTCAGCCATGACTACGCAAGGTTCTGCCTGAAGTCTGCACATCCATCAATGAGTCAGAGACAGAGAGGAAAAAAACAGTTAATACAGACAAGCAGGCAGATGGATGGACAGATAGACAGACAGACAGACAGACAGACAGACAGACAGCATGGTAAATAGAAAAGACAAGCAGTCAGACTAAATCTAAGACTGACAGACAGATAGATAAAGACAAAAAAGCTGACAAATAGATGGCCGGATGGATAGACAGATAGACAGACAGACAGACAGACAGACAGACAGACAGACAGACAGAATAATATTTGAAAGGTAACAGACTCAAGGTTCAATACCTTCAGGAAACTGAGTGTGGGATGCTGGTTTGCGATGTTTGGACACTAGTTTGTGATGGTTGGAGGCCTGTTTGTGATGGTTGGAGGCCGGTTTGTGATGGTTGGAGGCCGGTTTGTGAATGGAGGAAGAAGCCGGAAAAGCATAGGAAGGAAAAAATGCATAAGGGTGCATGGAAACCAGGGGATATTTTATGAGGTTAATATTGAAGCTTCTGCTAGAGATGATGAATGCGGCGGTGCAGCTGTGGCTGCAGTGAAAAGAGACTTGTTGAATTGTGTTAACTGGATTTCCTGCTTTAGTTAACGGCATTCATTCGCGCTGTATGAAATGTCTGTGATGCAGCGCTCTGTTATACTGCATATCTGTATAATTCTATAGCTGTGGCATCATAATGATGTTATTAAGAGGGGGATTGGGACTGAAGACCTGCCACTGTATAAACTATTAGAGAGAACGAGTAACGCTGTGCAGATCCACTGTGTATTTTATTTATTTATGTACAAAAAGTATATAATGTTATAAATATAATCTATAAAAAATATTTATAAAGAGATCACATTTTCAGGCTTTATGTGATGATGGAGGAAGCTGATCTGAGGCACTTGGTGACGGCTGAGGGAACGCGCTTAAATGTGTTCTTGTTCTGCTTCAGGATCAGTTGCAAAACAAAGCCCAGGTGCTCGTAAGCTCTTAGTAAACGCTTCATGGAGAAAACATGAAAAGGAAAAGCATTTAAACACATGCAAAGGTTATTAAATACAACATGCTCTAAAATAAAACACCCCCAAATACACAGGACCAAAAACAGTGTTATTAAAAAAGGGCTTCTCTGCATTTAATTAATGCTTTTTATAAAACAACTCATATAAAGTGCCAGGAAAATTCCTTTGGAGTTTTTAGTCGCTTACTTTACAAAAACATGCTGTATGTTACCACTGAAATGTTGCAGTAGTTCTACATTATGAATCTGGACTTTTTCAATGAAGAACAAAGCTTGGAGTAGAAGAAATTAATAACACTAATAATAATAATTATAATAATTAGAGGAAGAAAAAGAAGAAGACAAAGAAAAAGAACTGCATTAGATATAGAAACAGTTGAATTGTAACCCACAGGTGACATTGACAATTGTCAGTCTCACACTGCCCTCTAGTGGCACTGTCAGTGCTTGATTTTTGCTTAATTCTGAGTAAATATTTTCTAATAATTTGTTTGTTTTATAATATGTTTATGATGTATCTCTCTCTCTCTCTTTCTCTCTCTCTCTCAGACTAGAGTACAGGTGTGCAGTAAAAAGCTCACACATCTGGCCTTTTAAGGAGATGTGTGAGGATGTGAGCAGTGTGTCAGGTTTCATTTAACACTGTATCATTTTAAATGCCTTCATCCTGTACAAACAACTGATGATGTTTGGGAGTGTGGATGAGAGAGCTGGTCTCATATTGCTCCAGAAAATGATTTTTCAGTTACTGAAAATAATTTGCATTGTTTAGTGGCTGTTTCTCTGATGTAGTGACTGGCAGAGTAATGAAAATACTCCACCATTTACAGTGATTGGGTGACAGTAGGTGGCGCAATAATGACATTGTTTAGTCATGACAATAGAATGAATGACTTCAACTTTAATGAAAAACAAACACAAAGGTAAATGAGAGAGATCTCAAAGTGAGCTACATAGTAGCTGAACTCGTAGCCTAATCAAAAAAAGCCAGACACTGTGGCAGAGACATTAATGCTACCTGCCTGCAAAGCCTTTTTATTTTTATTTATAAGCCGCACCTGTCTATAAGCTGCAGGTGTCTACACTGAAACTAATGAACTTTACACAGGCTTTAACGAAAGACAGTGTCTGTTACACGGCTTGTATCTAAACAGTAGCCTACCAAGAAAGTCATTGTTCACTGTCTTCCTCCTTCCTTTCACAACAATTTCTCTCGAGAGTTTATCTTTTTCTCCTGATGTCGTGCAGCTCAAAACACAGGTGAAGTGCATTTTCATGCCCGGTTGTTGCATGCAGGAAACATGTTTAAACATGTTGAACATGCAGGAAACATGTTCATTGGTTCACCTGAACCCGTTCAGCAGTTTCATTAGTCTAATGTTATGGGGCTCAGTTTTTTGGCTTAAAGTATGTAAAACCGAAAAAAAACCCAGGAAAAATCCATAAATTAGCCGCTTCATTGTTTAAGCCGCGGGGTTCAAAATGTGGGAAAAAGTAGCGGCTTATAGCCTGGAAAATACGGTGTATATATTTATATATTTCTTTATTAATGCCATAAGAAGTATTACATACTCATGGTAAATTTACACTTACTTGTAGAGGAAAAAAATAACAAAAAACAATACAATGTACATAAAAATATTACATAAATGTTAAAGTTTTCAGAGCATTACATGTTTTCAGTGCTTTTTTGTTTCTTGTTTCTTTTAAGAGATTCACATACAATCAAACAATAAGATAATAAGGCATTCAGAAAAAATATAAGCCTGACAGACAGATAGATAGGTATTGAGGTATTGAGGAAACTGAGTGTTCTGGTCTCCACATGGGTTTAAATCCCACTTCTGACGTAACTTTATTTTCATTAGAAATCAAAACTAAAATATAAAATTAATTCTCCTTTGTCTTTTAAACACAGACATACAGAACAAACTAGTAGATGGTTATCTAATAGTGGAAAAGACAGACAGACAGAAAAAACTGTTAATACAGACAAGCAGGCAGATGGATATATAAAATAGATCAATAGATCGATAGGAAAGATGAGCAGGCATATATATGCATTCAGACAGAAAAACAGATCAGACTGGTGTAGATAGATAAGAAACACAAATAGAAGGATAAATAAGACAAACAAGTAGACAGAAATTTGTAAAAAAATTTATCAGCCACTGAGGGGATAAGAAACACATGCTTGTATGTCAGGATGGCCGAGCGGTCTAAGGCGCCAGACTCAAGGTTCTGATCTCCACATGGAGATGTGGGTTCAAATCCCACTTCTGACAGTGACTTTATTTTCATTAGAAATCAAAACAATAATAAATAATTATTCTCCTTTGTCTTTCAAACACAGACATACAAATAAACAAGTAGATGGTTACCAATAGTGGAAAAGACAGAAAGAAAAAAAAAACTGTTAATTTAGACAAGCAGGCAGATGGAAATATAAATTAGACAGATTGAAAAGAAAAATCCAGCCATTAGGGTTGCATGAGCCAGTGCACTCTTAGTGCCGGTCCCAAGCCCGGATTAATGGAGGGTTGCGTTAGGAGGGCATCCAGCGTAAACATGTGCCAAATCAAGATGTCTACAGAGACAGCAGGAAAAGGAGAAGTGAGGAGAGTGGAGGTTCGGGTTTTGTACTATGACTGGTAAAGAGAGAGAGGTAGCTGATATGATGGAGAGGAGAAAGGTAGATATGTTGTGTGTTTAGGAGACCAAGTAAAAAGGGAGTAAGGCCAGGAACATTGGAGGTGTGTTTAAACTTTTCTTTCATGATTCTGAAGGAAGAGTTTAGTAAGAGTTTAGTGGAGGTGAAGAGAGTTTCTGATAGTCAAGTCAAGTCAAGTTTATTTCTATAGCGCTTTTCACAACAGACATTGTCTTAAAGCAGCTTTACAGAAATCAACAGTGAAGGTGAATGGTGTGCATTTATCCCTGATGAGCAGCCGTGGCGACTGATAGGGTGATGAACGTGATGCTGGATGTTGAAGGGGTGATGATAAATGTTATCAGTGCTTATTTTAAGTGGACACTTATTAGTAGACACATTTGTGACTCGTCAGTAAAAACAGGTATGTAGTTCCTTTTTATTGATGTGTTCTGCCTACACAAATTCATTCCATTGAAGATGCATCTAAAATCGATGCTTGATGTTTAGACCTAATATGTATGTCATATGCACCTTTTTTTATTGAATTTATTTTTAAACATAACATATACAAACAATATTTATAATTATATTTTTGCTGAGATTACCCAACAATTTGAGAATTTTCATTGTGTTTTTGTGATTGTTCTAAAACAAATAAAAAATAAAAATTATATCAGAGAAACACTGACCTCAAAACAAGTGAATGTTTTCTTCAAATGCACTGTATAGTGTCTTATCTGTATCCATCAATGTTCCCTGACCAGCCTTGAACTATACACTGATTGATTGATTGTTCTTCCTTGGGAAGTGTTCACCTGTTTGGTGAGGGCGTGGGGACACTTTCTATATATTTTGCAACATAAAGACGCAGTTTTGCGCTTCGACGAAGAAATGACGCCATCGCACAATGATGTCACGGTGTTACTTAGCAACTTTTAGAAGGATATCAATTTATAATCCATAACAGTTTTAAAATAAAAATACATTTTAATTTCCCTTTGACTGATCATCTCAGTTCATCTCCTCAAGTCCTTTAGCGAGTCAAACCTGTTTTCAGTCTTATCATGTCTTTTTTAAAGACTTTCTTCCTGGCAACCTCTACATTAGATATTGTCTTTACTGATCTCATTCTTTTCGTTGGTTTCACTGTTTGTCCTCCTTTTTCTTTTTGCTTTCTTTTTTTCTTCTTGTTGCTTGTTCCGTACATGCTGGATGGTCAGATTCCATTGTGTTTAGGTCATTTGCAGGCTGTACGTCAACTCCATTTGAGTCCATGATCTCCGTCCTGTTGCATATCCATCGATGTCTCTTTCTCCTGGTCCTTCTTCTCCACCAAAGCATTTTGGCAAACTTTCAGTTAGCGTTATTTGGTCCAGATTCCCCATCCTGCTGTAAGTGATCCTCCTGGTTGTGGTGCTCTTTTCTTCTTGTTCCACGCCCTTGTCCATTGTTGTTTTTCCCTCTTGTGTTGTTATTTACTCTTCTCGCCGCTCACTGTTTCGTTCATGCAACTGCGCATCCACCTGCTGTTCATCCTCCGCCTTCTCATTCCCCATCCAACACTCACACTTATATAAAGGCAGATTGCAATCCGGGCACGTTACTGCGTTGCAGTTCCTCGCAATGTGCCCTCTCTTCTCAAGTTAAAGCACTTAAAATCCAGGCAATCCTTCAGGCAGATGACATGAAGGCAGATGCATGAAGGAGACCACATAGTCTCTATTTTGCAGTCTTTTGACCTTTACACTTGGTTCCATTGATAACCAAACCGTCCAAGAGATACTCGGTGTCCTCTTATTGTTCCAGAGTGACCTCATACAACTTATTTTGTTTGGAACGCACTGCGAGAATCCTCCCTTCAACAATCCGCTCAATTAATGCTTTATTTATGTCTGATACTCTCATATCTTTTAGTTTTCCTGCCTCCACTGTCACTTCCTTCAGGTAAACTCTTTCCGCAATTCCTTTTCTTTCCTTTTTATTGATTTTATTGGCATCTCGTCATCTTTTAACCAGTCCATTGTCTGGATGCGCTATCCATTGGGCCACAGAGCCCTACGTTACACAGTGCTGTATTTTACTATCTCGGAAATGTTATCTTAATGGATGGCTTGTAGTTTGTTCAAAGGTTTTTTCCATTGCTAACAAATACTATCAAGCTTTTAAAAGGGTCAGAGCAAAGCCTGCAATTCACCATTCAGTGCCCCAGAGAAACCATCTTATCCACTTGCAATGTTAAATCTCAAGCCATGAACAAAAAGCTGGAAGGCACTCAAGAAGAAGCAGCAAAGGACAACTGCATCAGGCACTGCTGAGATTCGAACCCAGGATCTCCTGTTTACAAGACAGGCACTTTAACCAACTAAGCCACAGCGCCTTGATGCCACTCGGTGACTACTCAGCCAGCTGTTGAATGGAAATTCTTTGCTTTTAGATTCAGAAAAAAAATATTGCTTGGACATATGCATTCGAGCTAACAGCTTGGTTTCCTGTTGTTGAACTGTTCACCGGGAACTGTGTTTGTATCGGCGTTTTAAATTTTTTATAGTTCGTTTTTTCTCACTTTTCTCACTTTAAAATATCAAAATATCGTTTTGATTTCCTGCATCCTTCACTTTCCGTTGGCTCCGTCTCGACTATTTTTGCTGTCGGAAGAGCGCTTTTTTTTCCTGTCTGAGGGTTTGAAAGCAGTGAGTGAAGGACATTCACCAGAACTACGAACACACACTACAGTAATCACATTAAGGTACGTAATTTCTCTATTATGGCGAACATCCCGTTCACTCAGTGTGTGAAGTGTAACATGTTTAGTCAGTCTTTCTCCGTTGTTAGCGATAATTTTATCTGTGAGAAGTGTAAGCTAGTTTGCTCTTTGACGGAGAGATCTTAGCATTAGAGGAGCGCATCCAGAGTCTAGAGAGAAGTAGTGAGTGTGAGAGCAGTCCAGGTTCTGCAGGGGAAAGTCTGGATGCCCTAGGTGAAGGTACTATTTCCCCGACTCCGGCATTAGAGCCCTCGCAGCGGGGCGAATAGGTGACGACTCGGCGGCATACTCGCAAAGCCAAAGCTAACGCTAAGGCTCGCCCATGGGAGCACCATTCCTCTCCGCTTCGCGTGTCCAACAGGTTTGCTCTCCTCAGTGAAGCACCCGCTGAGAAACCTGAAAGAGCTCTGGTTTTAGGAGACTCCATTCTGAGGCACGTGAATTTAGCTAGACCTTTAGGAGCACCAGCAGCACAGGTAATGTGTATACCGGGAGCCAGGGCGCCGGACATAGCAGGTCAGCTTAGATTCTTAGGAAAGCACAGGTTCTCTAAGATAGTTTTTCACACAGGAGCTAATGATATACGCCTTCGACAGTCAGAGGTTACTAAGAGTAATGTTATATTAGGTGTGTAAATTAGCGAAGGCAATGTCCGATGCTGTAGTATGCTCTGGCCCCATCCCAATGCGACGTGGCGATGTAGCCTACAGCAGGTTATGGTCGCTGAACTGCTGGATGTCCGAGTGGTGCTCCAAAAACAATGTGGGCTTCATTAATAATTGGAGCATTTTTGAGGGCAAGGCTGGCCTGTTAGGGCGGGACGGTGTCCATCCCACCCGGGAAGGTGCTGCTCTCATTTCTTGTAGTATAGGTCATAGTCTCAGAACAGCACTAGTTAACAAGTGACTGTCTAGAGCCAAGGCCAGGGAGCAGACAGACAGGCTAAACCGACCGTCTGCTAGCTGCACAGAGTCGTCACTCTGGATCCACCATATTAAGACTGTGTCTGTCCCCCGAGCAAAACCAAAATATAGGAATTATCAGAAAGTCTGTTTAAGTAACCTGATTAACATTAAATTAAATAGGACTGAACGCACAGCCAGCACCTCTGATCTGAATTAATAGGATTGTTGAATATTAGATCTCTCACGCCAAAAGCGCT
This sequence comes from Silurus lanzhouensis, assembly GCA_039877035.1. Lineage (NCBI taxonomy): Eukaryota > Metazoa > Chordata > Actinopteri > Siluriformes > Siluridae > Silurus > Silurus lanzhouensis. Next base: position 23,592 of record JBCEWE010000342.1, read on the forward strand.
GACTATAAACTAAATTATTACCGACCAGGAGTTTAATATAATGTGTTTGACAGAAACGTGGATTAAATCGAATGAATATGTAGCATTAAATGAGGCGAGTCCTCCTGGGTATAGTTACATACACCAACCCCGTCTAAATGGCAGAGGAGGCGGAGTCACAGCTATTTATAATAATAATCTAAACGTCACACAAAAGACTAAA
>JBCEWE010000342.1:24006-48928 GCA_039877035.1 Silurus lanzhouensis
ACTCGAAAATTAGAACGTAAATGGCGTCAAACAAAATTAACAGTATTTCAAATAGCATGGAAGGAGAGCCTCCTAAATTATAGAAAATCTCTTAATGCTGCTAGATCAGCATACTTCTCCACCCTCATAGAAAATAACAAGCATAATCATAGATTTTTATTCAGCACGGTATCAAAATTAACAGGAATAAAAGCACTGCACTAACATGCACACCATCAATAGGTATAATGATTTTTGAATTAATTAAAATTGAAAACATCAGGCAAGAAATCCAGACGGTTAATATAAATCCAAATTATTTTACAAGTAACCCTGGAGACAGCAGTGTAATTATAACGGACAATCAACTACAAGCTTTATTCCTATTCATGAGAATGACTTAATTTCATTAATATCCTCATCAAAATCATCAACCTGCATTCTCGATCCCTTGCCTACTAGTTTCTTTAAACAGATAACTCCAGAGGTAATCAAACCTGTTTTAAAAATAATTAACTCTTCCATTAGCACTGGTTATGTACCTAAATCCTTCAAACTGGCAGTTATCCACCCCTTTATTAAGAAACCTGACCTTGACCCATGTCAGTTGTCCAACTACAGACCGATATCAAATCTCCCCTTTATATCCAAAATTTTAGAAAAGGTTGTAGCACAGCAGTTATGCTCACACCTACTTACGAATAACATTTTTGAAATGTATCAGTCAGGATTTCGGCCTCATCATAGCACAGAGACGGCGCTAGTTAAGGGGTAAATGACCTGTTATTGCCTCTGATCAGGGTTTGTCTCCTTACTTGTTTGCTCGACCTTAGTGCAGCTTTTGACACCATTGATCACACTATACTGCTTGCTAGACTTGAGAACGTTGTAGGAATAAAGGGAACAGCTCTCTCTTGGCTCAGGTCCTATTTGACTGATCGCTATCAGTTTGTGGATGTAAATGGTGAGTTCTCCACACTCTATGAGGTAAAGTTTGGTGTTCCTCAAGGATCTGTCTTAGGCCCACTGCTTTTCTCTTTATATATGCTGCCTCTTGGTGAAATCATTCATAAACATGGGATTCGCTTCCATTGCTATGCTGATGACACACAGCTGTATATTTCAGCCAAAGCCAGATGAGCGAGATCAGCTTAACAATGTTGAGAAGTGTGTAAAGGACATTAGACAGTGGATGCTTAATAACTTTCTTCTGCTCAACTCAGATAAGACGGAAGTACTTTTACTAGGACCACATGCAGCTAGAAATAAACTTTCCGATTACGTAGCATCTCTGGATGGTGTTTCTGTTTCAGCGTGTACGGCTGTCAAAGACCTTGGTGTGATTATTGACCTGAGTCTTTCCTTTGCGTCTCACGTGAATAATATTACCAGGATCGCCTTCTTTCACCTTAGAAATATTGCTAAAATTAGAAATATGATGTTGTTACAGGATGCAGAAAAACTAGTTCATGCTTTTGTTACTTCTAGATTAGACTACTGTAACGCTTTACTGTCTGGGTGTGCGAGTAAGTGCATAAATAAGCTTCAGTTAGTCCAGAATGCAGCAGCAAGGGTTACGACCACATCACCCCTGTTTTAATCAGTCTACACTGGCTTCCAATCAAATCTCGCATTGATTATAAAATATTACTACTGACGTATAAAGCACTTAACGGTCTCGCACCGCAGTATCTGAGTGAACTTCTGTACCCGTATGATCCTCCACGCCTACTTAGATCAAAAGATATCTGTTGGTTCCTCAAATAATGAAGACTACAGCAGTGGGCAGATCTTTCTCTTATAAAGCCCCACAGTTATGGAACAGCCTTCCAACCAGTGTTCAGGACTCGGACACAGTCTCAGTGTTCAAGTCGAGGTTGAAAACTTATTTATTTAGTCAAGCCTTTTATCAGTAGATTTTTCTTAGGTAAAGGCTCAGATCTGGAGGGAGCATGGATATAGAGTGTTTGGTGAACTGGTATATTTGTATGCTGTCGTCCCCTCACATTCACACGTTCACTCAGGTTTGTTGACGGTGGTGTGGTGGGTCGTCTCTTATTCCAGAGATCCCTCATGTCTGTGTTACCTTCTGGTTCTCCCTTTTAGTTATGCTGCCATAGCGAGTCTTGCCGGAGTCCAAACTGCACAGTGACATTAACTTTCATACACCAATAGGGACACTTAATAATCCATATCCTTCTCTTCCCGTCACCCTCTCTCTCTCTCTCTCTCTCTCTCTCTCTCTCTCTCTCTTTCTCTCTCTCTCTCTCTCTCTCTCTCTCTCTCTCTCTCTCTCTCTGTCGAGTTAAACATGCTCCTAAGGCTCCAGTGACCACTGTTCCTGCCCCTCTCCCCTCCGTGGATCTTCACACTTCTGTGCAGCTTGGCTGTCTCTCATCAACACCTTGGGTGGTTCCATGAAATTCCGGAGTAGAACGGGTGCTTTTGAGGACGGATTGGACTGTAGTTGGTGTCGGCGGTCTGCTGCACTGACTCGGGAGTGCAGTTTGCTTCTGATCATCATCACTGTACCCCGCAACTTTGTATATATGCTTCAAATGGACATTTGGTGCAACCCAGATGAGGATGGGTTCCCTCTTGAGTCTGGTTCCTCTCAAGGTTTCTTCCTTATGCCGTCTCGGGGAGTTTTTCCTTGCCACAGTTGCTCATCAGGGACAAACTTACTTACAAAGAACATATTTACATTTAATCACCACATTATCTGTGTAAAGCTGCTTTGAGACAATGTTCATTGTTAAAAGCGCTATACAAATAAAAATGAATTGAATTGAATTGAATAATAGGGCACAAGCATAGATTTGATTTTTGTCTTGATGCTAGTTCAACCATCAATTTGAGACTTTCTAAGGTCCTCAACATAAAATATGGTCAAATACAAATATAGTTAAATATAGTTATAAGATACATATTGACAAACAATAGCCATGCCATAGCAGTGAAAACATTCTATCTAATATCTGGTCATAGTTTTAACAAACCACAAAAATTCTGTTAAAATTAGCATGCAACACACAACTGTTGACAGCAATTGCTCTGAGGGTCCTACTCTTCCAGCAATAACAAAGCAGTGCTGCAACTAACAAACATTAGGCACCACTGTCCACAGTAGCAATTGATCTCGATTGTTTGCTCTTGGACCCATTCATGTTGTATTTGTATATTACCCATACATTAATTGTACATCGAATTGTGGTTCCTTTTGGACTAACTAAAAAACAGGAATAAAAGGAATAAAAGGATTAGGCATCAAGGGGGGAGGAGAATAAAATATTTCAATATGCGGATGACACAACGCTATTGGTCAAAAATCTGGAGGGGGTGAAAAAAGCAATGCAAACGGTAAAAAAGTTCTGCAGGGGATCAGGAGCCAAAATAAATTATGTTAAAACAGTATACATGAGATTCAGAAGGGCGGCGTTTTTTTTACAGAGCATTTTACTTTTATGGAAGCAAAAGAAATAAAGATTTTAGGAGTTTTAATGAGGAGGGATGAAAAGACAGCAGAAGAAATAATGTTAGTTCTTAACATTTTAATGATTTCTAAACTATGATACATTTTCTACACATCATCTGTGCCATTGTGGGCAGAAAGAAGTTTTTTTGCAAGAATTGCATACAACACCTTAATAGGAGCAATAGAGAAGGAAGGATTGGGGTTAATGGATGTGGAACAAATACAAATAAATGAAAATGATAAAAAAGTACATGGATGAAGAAAGCAATGCGTCATGGAAACAACAATGGGGTTTTCTTAAACAAGTGAAGCAACTTCAAACTTGGAGACAACCTATTGTGGATGAAAACAAAGAATTACATAACAGAGGGGTTTCTAGACTTTTATAAAGAACTGCTGAGGGCCTGGGCCAGATTTTTTAAAACATGTACATTTTATTTGCCTTCATGCTTAATTTAAGGATAAACATCTACTGTGGTGGATAAATTGTGATAAAAGTTGAACTTGAATAGCAGAAAAGCATTTTACTGCATGTCGTACCCTGTATGTATGTGTATGTGATGAATAAAATTTGATTTGATTTGATTTGATTTGAAAAGGCATCTTAGCAAACAAAAATAAATTGGCAATTGAAATCAGCAATTCTCGCTCACGGCCATACCACTCTGAGAACGCTCGATCTCGTCTGATCTCGGAAGCTCACTTGTGCGCTGTGTGTCTTGTAATGACAGCTAATCAGTGCGGGATCTTCCATTTCTTTCTCAGCCAATGGCGCCACTGGTTAGAGCTTTTAGTTGTTAACCAAAAGTCTGGTTTCCAAACCCACCCAAGGACGTTCTGGCTTTTGTTAGACACCAAGCACTGAGTGGACTGAGTGACTGTTGCTGGCAGGGTGGTGCGTCTGGGACAGATGCTTTGAGGGTTTCTTTTTTAGCCAATGTTTGTCAGAGACACTGTTCAATTCTAAATGCTTCTTTTAAGGTGAAACTGTGAAGAACTATGAAAGAATAATAAAGACATCTCTTCGTTTTCATTTTTATACTTCAGCCTTGCTGTGATGGCCGAGTGGTTAAGGCGTTGGACTTGAAATCCAATGGGGTTTCCCCACGCAGGTTCGAACCCTGCTCACAGCGGTTTAATGTTATAGGGCTCGGTTTTTTGGCTTGAAGCTTGTGAAACCGAGAAAAACCCAGGAAAAATCCATAAATTAGCCGCTTCATTGTTTAAGCCGCGGGGTTAAAAGCGTGGGAAAAAAGTAGCGGCTTATAGTCCGGAAAATACGGTATTATATCATGATACTGCATCACTTCTCATGTTACTGTCACCTAGATTTGTGGATTTGTATCGTTTATTGTGTGATTTAAATGTTGTTATCTGGCAATATGGGGAGTAATACAAACAGACACTCACACACCATAAGGGTTAGATGCAGTCTGAATATCAACACTAGAAATACCATCTAGAAATTATTTCTAGATGGGGTTTTCCAGAAGAAAATAGCAGTAAGAAATGCACACCTTTCGTTAATCACTATTTTGTGTCTTGTGTATATGTCTTACACTGTTTTGTGTTGTCTTGCACTGTTTGCACCAGGTTTCACACGATGCACTTTATGTGGCTAAGACACTTACTAGTCCTTAGCCCTGTGATTTCTGTGATTGTTGTTGTATGTAGCACCAGGGTTAAGGAGGAACGTTATTTCATGTCACTTTGTAATGCGTCAGCTATATTTAGTTGAAATGACAATAAAAGCTTCTTGGCTTGACTTGACTAATCAGGCACTGAAACAAGTAGAAGAAGACCTGGGTAAACCTCACCTGTCTGGCAGATGACCTAAAACCAGAGTGGGTTAATAACCACAAGCAAGAATTACTAACTCCGAATGTGATAATGATATTTTGTGTTACTGTGGAAACATGTCCTTTGCTTTATCTCAACTACAGAAGCAGGTGAGAGAAACACTTCTTTTTTCAGCAGACAGCTGGATAATCTGAAACAAGATACTGGGTGATGGTGAGAGATATAAGAAGAAAGAGCTGGAGAGAGAAGAGGTGGCTTCCCAAAACTGGAATCAGTGGCATTTTCTATGCAATTTCTCAACGAAGCGAATAAGCTTGATGAGGTGAGAGCAGTTGCCTTAATGGCAAGCATCTAGTTCAATGCTCTTCTGTGTGGACATCTATTTTGCCAGAGAGCAGACATACATTTTCTTTGCTCAGTTTGTCACAGAAACCCACATGGATAGAAACAGCATGTCTATCCAGTTGTGAAAAGGAAAACCTGTGACTACAGATGGACACAGAATTTCCATCAAACTGTTAAAAGATAAACACAAGGTGGAAAGTCTCGTGAACATAAGAGACCCAGCAAGATTCATGCAACCCTTAAGAGGTATGCCGGCATACTGGGAGAAAACACTAAAAGATCTGCAGGCCATGATCAGGCAGTTAGGCGTGCCAACCTTCTTCTGTACATTCAATGCAGCTAAATGTGATGGCCTGAAGTCATAAAAGCCATTAGAGCTCAAACAGGGTTAGCTGGATGAGTTTGAGGCTCTAGACTGGACAACAAAGTGTGAGATTCTCAGAAGCCACCCTCATGTGCATGTTTGAAAAAAAGAGTAGACGCACTGCTCTGACATGTCTGACACATGGATAACACATCCAAGGCACCCTCCTTCCAGCTTAATAAACAAGATAAGAAAAAAACAAAAAAATTATGAAGGAAACCTACGGTGGCCGAGAAGTTCAAAACACATTAACAAATCCGAAAACAAAATAACAAATGCAAAACCAAAATAACAAATCCGAAAACAAATTAACAAATCCGAAAACACATGAACAAATCCAAAAACACAACGACAAAATTCAGACAAACCGGAAAAAGGTAGGTATAGTTGGTGAATGGAAACTTACTGATCATTGGACGAGACACCTGTCATTCACCTGTATATCTTGAATGACAGGTGTCTCGTCCAATGATCTGTAAGTTTCCATTCACAAACTAAGCCTACCTTTTCCGGTTTGTCTGAATCATTGTACAAAACACATGAACAAATCCCAAAACACAACGACAATTCAAACGACAACCGGAAAAGGTAGGTATAGTTTGTGAATGGAAACTTACCGATCATTTGTTTTCGGATTAGTTAATTTGTTTTCGGATTTGTTAATGTGTTTTGCACTTCTCGGCCACCGTAGAAACCAAAGAAAAGCTGAAGCCTGTGTTGGATGTCCTCAATGACCCCAAAAGCTCGTTTGAAAACTTGCCAAAGCTACTAAAAAGGTGCAATTTGAGCATGCAGAGTTACACAAAGTACGTTTAGGCACTTTTTACTGGCAATGTGGTTATGCTGAAACTTAAAGGAGTGTTGGGTCAACATCCAGTGCATTCTTGATCCATTCTGCTGCATCATGTATATTTTGTCCTACATATCAAAGGCTGAACACGAGATGAACGACCTGCTGAAAACTGTGGTACAAGACATCTGTAAAACAAATTATAACAAACGAGGTGAAATGAAACAGATAATGGAGGCTTATTCAAAACACAGACAAGTACACACCCTGGATGTGTGTGTGTGTAGCAACCCTGTTTACTTGTGCCAGTCTGCAAAGTATTAAAAGACAACCAGGAAAGGTATGAAAAGCACACTGCTGTGTTAAACAAAGCTTTTGAACTTTTACAGGAGCAAGGGTTGATTGAGAATGTGTGGACAGCGTTTGCCCCTAAATGGAAGTTGTATCGATGAACCCAAACAGGATAATGAGAAAAACAATGTTCCAGAATACCAGCTTGTTTGTGAAGCTGTATTGGAGCATGTACAAAATGTGCAAAAGCTATGTACAAAAGCTGTATTGGAGCTTGAACCAGGCACAGTCATCAGTATTCTACACTGTCCGTCAATGGTGCCTGAACCGTGTGTGCAATTACAGGAGCACGGGGAAATGTCTTTGCAAACAATGCTGTTGACTGCTTTTATTGGGGAAAAAAAAAGCTTTTAATATTTCTGTCAAAACTTGTCCAAGATTTCGAAGGATCTGTTCGTGTACGTCAACTGGAGGTTTAAACAGATCAAAGGCAGCAAGAAACCTTTTAGTGGAATCTCTATTCTAGTGGTTGGAGACTTCGACCAACTCCCACCTTTAAGTAAAGCAAAGGCTCTGTGTGTATGAAGGTGGTGTGCCGGACTACTGGAAAGACAATTTTCAAATAGTAAACCTGACAGAAATCATGCATCAAAAGGAAGAACTTTTGCAAAGCTGCTGAACACAAAACGCGTGAAGCCAAAGCACGAGGCTCTCACTAAAGAGGACAGGACGTTGCTTGCTCTGTGTTTGACTAACCCCATATACTGTCCACACAACATCTTGCACATTTTTGCTACTAACAAAGAAGTGGAAAAAACACAACACTGTAAATTGTGCTGCATCTTGACATTGTAAATGTGGAAGCTGAAGACCATAGAAAAGACCTGCGTACGGGAGATATGAAAAAACAAGGTAAACCTGTAAAAAACAGGATTTGCCTGACATTATACAATTGGCAGCTGAGGTGCGAGTAATGTCATAAGAAATTTGCCAGAATTGTCAATAAAAAAAAGATAGTGTGATAACAGTAAAGATGATAAGACTTGAACTGGACAATCCCAGTGCTGGTCAGAATCACCGCAAGGGATGAGCCTATGCCTGCACTGCTCACAAAGTTGAAGGGATGACGATGCAGTCTGCTGTTGTGTCGCTGAAGCGTTTTTTAAAACCAGGAATGGCCTATGTTGCTCTGAGCAGAACGACCTCACTTTATAGACTGCATATAACAGATTTTGATGAAAGGAAAATAAATGCAGATCCTAAAATAACTGAATCACTTCAAGGCATGAAAATGCTCTCATTCAGTGGTGTTATGGCAATTTTAGAGCATGTACAACTCACACAAGTATTAAAATGGTCCATCACAATGTACAAGGACTGCCATCTCACATCGAGGATGTCTGACCACACCATGAAATGTTGCTTTCTATGCATAACAGAAAGTAATTTGTCCGTCTCGTTCATTCCTCCAAATCTACAGTTGAAAGGATAAAGGATGTTTACCCGCAATAGACACGTCTCCTATACAACATATACAGAGAAAAAAAGAAAGAGGTGGAGTTGCTCTGTAAAGAAAACTTTAAAGAACTGATTTAAGCCTAGGCCAGACAATACATACATAATGCGACTGATCTTGAGTTCGTCCTTATCAATATTGATGCCCCTTTAACAGCGACAGTTGAGACTGTATATCACCCACCAAATTATAGTTTATCTTACTTCTTGCCAAAGTTAGCTCGAGGCTATTTAGATAATAAATCACTGGCCAGTCATTGATCTACTGATAGGTACTTTAAAGAAACCAATACTGGAGCTATTTAAATCAAAAGGTTATGTGCAAGTTATTTCAGCTACCACTACAGACAACTACACACTCCTTGATCATGTTTACATATCACCGTCTAAAGTCTGTACTGAAGCAGAAGTGGTACAAACGTACTTCAGCTACCACAATGCAGTGTATTGTGTTTTGCACCTATAATAACTAAAAATTGGTTACATTTGTTGTTAAATGTATTTCTTTGTTTATTTGGCAATAGTTGTTTGGTCTGTGCACTACTAAGTGAGCTGTTTCAAGTGAGTAGTGTCAGGCCTTTAGATTTGATGCATCTGTAAGACACTTTATTGAATAATGTTAATCAATTTGTGCATTTTATTTATATTTATATTTAGACTACAGCAGGCTTCTTGTCATTGTGATTGGGCTTGTAAATGTCATGTGTGTGTATATATATATATATATATATTTGTAAGAGTTGTTTGGTCTGTGCAGTTCTAAGCGTGCTGTTTCAAGCTAGTAGTGTCAAGCCTTTAGTTTTTACCATTTTTTTAAATTGATGTACAGTGGACTCTCTATCATTGTGATTGTGCTTGTAAACATTCCTATTTGTGTTTTTTTTTTTTTTTATATAAAGTTGTTTGGTCTGTGCGCTACTAAGCAGGCTGTTTTTACACTGTGCGCTACTAAGTGGGGGTTTCAAGCATAACATATGTTTAACGTTTGTCAGTCTGTCAATGTACCTGCAGTATAATGTTCAGAAATGTTCAGCAGTAAGAAATGCAGGATCCCCACAAACAGCATTAAATACACAGTAGATCTGCACAGCGTTACTCGTCTCTAATAGTTTATACAGTGGCAGGTGTTCAGTCCCAATCCCCCTCTTAATAAACTCATTATGATGCCACAGCTATAGAATTATACAGATATGCAGTATAACAGAGTGCTGCATCACAGACCTTTCATACAGTGTTTATTAATACCGGTAATAATTCAACAAGTCTCTTTTCACTACAGCCAAAGCTGCACCACCGCATACATCATCTCTAGCGGGAGCATCGATAGTAACCTCATAAAATATCCCCGGGTTTTTTTACATGCGTTCTTATGCATTTTTTCCTTGCATTACAATTTTCCTGAGGTTTAAAATTATTTGTATTTGTACAAATTCAAAAAAGCGAAATTGCTCATTAAAAAGCTTAACAAATGTTTTGAACTGTTTGGGCTAAATTTTCCTCATGATTTCCAGCTTTTCCGTCTTATAAATGTCCTTGTAAGTATATCTGTGACCAAATCAATTTATTTTCCTCTGTCAGTTATTGTGGAATGAACAAACAACTATTAAAATAAACTTTCTCCTCTCCTGTCTTTTATTCTCTCTGCTACATATTAATGAAAATTTGAATAGGTGTTTTATCCTCACAGCTCTCCTTTTCCAGCTCCTCCCTGTTAATGTTTAGCAATAGATTACGGTAAATAAAAAGGGAGAAGAGTAACCATGACTAACTATACATCATTCTGAAGGTTTAAGCCTCAAGTAGCGATTTTAGATAGTTGTAATAACGAGTCACAAACACACCCACTGCTGCTAAGCCCGGTTTATTTGTAAAGATAGGGCTCCACTGAACAACATGCCAAACAATAGTGTTGTAATTTAGATGGTTATTCTTGTGTTTATGTCACAGTACTTTGGTTGATGTATTGTTTGTATATGTTTCGGAATAACTTTCGCATAAAAACAAACGCCATCTTGGTGGTAAAAAAAACAAATATGGCTGGTAAAATATAGTTACAAAGCGAATGAGTCCAATGTTTGGTTTGTAGCCATTTTACAAAGATGAATATGTAGTTGTAGATTTTATTAGTTGAAAATTATTTTACTTTATATCTGAAGAAAAAGGGGGATGGCATGATGAGTGTATTAGAGAGTTGAATTCTAAATTAACCAGTAGATGGCAGTAATGGCACACTTATCTGTGGAGAACTCACGTAGAAGTGATTTTCTCTATCATTCTTATTTTAATCACATTTTGATTAAAATAACATTTTAGCCATTTTACGATTTAAACCCCTATTATGTACAAAGGATTGCTAAAGAAGCTCATGTACAGCAGCCAAACAACATGTCCATACAGCGTGTTTGGGAACGGTATGGACAGCAGGCTAGCTGTGATGGTGTACAGTGATGGTGTACATGTTTACAATCACACACCACTTCACTTGTCATAACTCCCCCCTTTTTTTGTTGAGTGCTGTAATCGTAGAAGCCCCGCCTCGTATGTACCGTCAGCAAACCTGATTGGACAGCAAGTCTCGGTATCTCACCAATGAAGCGGTACCCTGTACGCGCTCGCGCTACCGTTGTCATGACTCGCCAGGAGTCCATAATATTACAACAATCTTTATGTCAGTTTATATGATGGATATGACTTATTACATCATCAGTCAGCATATTTCTGCTTTAAGTATATGTACTTTATCTGGGTACTCTGAGAAAAATTCTTCATTACATTTTAATGCATATTATCATGCAATTCCTAAAATTGCATTAAATATTAATCTGTTATGCAGGAAATGTGTTTGTAATGACTCAGTACTGCAGTACTTATTATATTTGTACAAATATAATTGTGGGTAAGACTGGCACAGTTTTGCATGACTTTGTTCTGTTCACTGTTTTAACTAGAATTTATAGTTTATAATGATTTCTATTCAATTTAATGTTGTTTTCTATTTTTTTAGATAAATTTAACAGTGCCAAGTGCAAAGATTAAAAGGCAACATCAGAAGGCCAATAAATGCCTACATGGTTTGGGCGAAGATACAGCGGTCCATCTTTTCCAATGCCGACCAAAATATCAGCTCTGCAGAGATCAGCATACAGCTGGAGATCGAGTGGATTGGGTTTAGAATTTTATTTCAAATTTAATATTTAAATGAAAATAAAACCATTTAACATAAAAAATAATACAACATAAAAATAACTGAATAAGAACAGCGCCCCCTGCACCACCACACTGGTTTGGGAATTGCACCATCATGTATATTGAAGGCTGCGGAGAAGATCAGGAGAGTCTCTGTTACCTCCATGGACATTTACCACACAATGCATCCACAACGACAAATGGGGACAAAAGGGGCACTTCATTATATATGAAATAAAAAATATAGAGAATGGATTTTTATCATTTAGCTCTTTAGTGTAAACTTGTTAAATAATTTAAAGGATTTATTTTGCATTCATGTTGGATATATCCAGTGTTGGGCAGTAACGCGTTACTAGTAACGCGTTACCGGTAACGCGTTACTTTTGACAGTAACAAATACTGTAATGCGTTACTTTTAAAAATAAAGTAACTTCGTTACCGTTACCGTATGGTGCGTTACCCGTTACTTTTTTAAATGAATGAATTTGGGCTGAAGTGTAGACTACAGCCTAACTTGCTTACAGCAGCATCGCATTGTAGGATTGGTGGATGAACCACTGTAAACAGGAAGAAGACGCACTGTAGGATTGGTGGATTACCCTCGGTAAACACGAAAAAGACGCGATGTGGGCGTGTCTCCGTTTACTCAGGTCTGTGCAGCAGTCATGGCGAGTCGAGGCGAGAGCAAGACGAGTTTCTCAAAGTGGAAATATGCTCATTATTTCACTTTAGTTGAGTATAAAGACAAAAACTTTTGAGTCAAATGTAAGTCGTGTCTTCCTGGTTCGAAGGTCGTATCTACTGCGATAAACAGCAACTCCAATCTGCCGAAGCTCCTTCAAAAACTCCATGCCTCGACAAAGCTAGTAGCTAGAAGCTAACCCTGTGTTCTGTTCTACATTGTTGATCAAGTATTTCTCAATGCCAATCTGAACACATAATGCCATAGAGATAACAGAATTTTGTGTTCAAGATCTTCTTAAATGCACAATTTCAGCCAGCCTAAAGACAGTTAGGCCAAAGTCATTTTTATTCATAAATGTAATAAATGCTACATAATTTTATATGAACCCCCTATGCAGGCAAGCACCAGTTGACCCATTGATGGATGTGCAGAGGTCATGGAAAACCTTCCATAATCATGGCTTAGAGGATAAGGTGACGGACCTGAAATCCGTTGGGGTCTCCCTGTGCCATGTTAAAATCATGCCTACTACATTTGTGATCTTAGTTTCTTACAAATTCCCCGCAGGTTGTTCCGCCAAAACACAGCTCTTTAACACTGCAGCAGAACTATTTTAAGTCAAGCGGGTAGATAATTAAACCGCAAACGAAATACCTCTGCTACATTTGCGCGTTCACCATATGGCCTAGACATGGTCAACAAGGCAAAAAACGCAGTCCCTGGCTGTCAGGATGGCTGAGCGGTCTAAGGCCGCAGTCTCCTCTGGAGACGTGGGTTCGAATCCCACTTCTGACAAGTGTGTACCTTTTTGGTCAGTTTTTCTGAAATGAGCCCAGCCGGGGAGACTTGTTGAGTTGATACTGAAAGAACATGAGAGAAAATTATTTAACATGTCGTCTCTGTTCGATTCTACGGTTTGCTTGGATATAATGTTCAAGTCTTCTGTTGCTTGTTTGATGCTTAAAATATTTTGGCAACATTTCACAGAATATCGAAGACTCATCCAAATACTTGAGCATGTCTTTGGACAAAAATAGTTGAAACCTCGCTGTAACACCACAGTCTAGGTTTCATTTGACATCACTGGCTTGAACACTTGTTTCGTTATCATGATTGCTGAGCATGGCCTCTGACTGAATCCTTTACATTGTAACCCAAATCCAATTGAAGCTTAATCTGATACTGACAATAACCCCACTGGGATTCCAAGCGCCGTTTGAAAGCCAGAAGAGTAGCTCCGAGCCACTCTTTGCCACAAGACCCGAGTCAAATCTAGGCTGCTTGCAGTAAGCAGAGTGGTGCAGTGGAAGCGTGCTGGGCCCATAACCCAGAGGTCGATGGATCGAAACCATCCTCTGCTAAATATTACCCGTTTAATACCTCAGACCCATTTCCAGCTCAGAGTGGAGGAGTGACTGGAAATATTCTACTATTTTCCTTCATATTAGTTGGACTATTTTGCCTACAGATTAAAATTTCCCTACAGATAAAAAAATACAGCTCTACAAGGAAATTGTGATCAAGTATTTCTCAATGCCAATCTGAACACATAATGTCATAGAGATAACAGAATTTTGTGTTCAAGATCTTCCTATAAGCACATTTTCAGCCAGCCTAAAGACAGTTAGGCCAAAGTCATTTTTATTCATAAATTTAAGAAATGCCACAAAATTTTATCTGAGCCCCCTTTCATTGGGAATAAGGGTACGATAGTAGTGTTTGCATGTGATTAGCAGAGAGGTGGACATAGATTGAGATCACAGATAAGGACGAGTATCACTTTAGAGTGGAGAAATGTAAAACCTATTTTAAAATCCTATTACTTTCAATATGTGATCCATGTGATCAGTACATGGGTGAAAAGCACAAATTCTGGATTCGAATGACCTGCCTACTTTGTGCACCAAAGAGAAAGATTGCCATTGGTTTCCTTTTGATGCAGGCAAGCACCAGTTGACCCATTGATGGATGTGCAGAGGTCATGGAAAACCTTCCATAATCATGGCTTAGAGGATAAGGTGACGGAGCTGAAATCCGTTGGGGTCTCCCTGTGCCGTGTTAAAATCATGCCTACTACATTTGTGATCTTAGTTTCTTACAAATTCCCCGCGGGTTGTTCCGCCAAAACACAGCTCTTTAACACTGCAGCAGAACTATTTTAAGTCAAGCGCGTAGATAATTAAACCGCAAACGAAATACCTCTGCTACATTTGCGCGTTCACCATATGGCCTAGACATGCTCACCAAGGCAAAAAACGCAGGCCCTGGCTGTCAGGATGGCCGAGCGGTCTCAGGCGCTGCGTCCAGGTCGCAGTCTCCTCTGGAGGCGAGGGTTCGAATCCCACTTCTGACAAGTGTGTACCTTTTTGGTCAGTTTTTCTGAAATGAGCCCAGGCGGGGGAGACTTGTTGAGTTGATACCGAAAGAACATGAGAGAAAATTATTTAACATGTTGTCTCTGTTCGATTCTACGGTTTGCTTGGATATAATGTTCAAGTCTTCTGTTGCTTGTTTGATGCAAAAAATATTTTGGCAACATTTCACAGAATATCGAAGACTCATCCAAATACTTGAGCATGTCTTTGGACAAAAATAGTTGAAACCTCGCTGTGACACCACAGTCCAGGTTTCATTTGACATCACTGGCTTGAACACTTGTTTCGTTATCATGATTGCTGAGCATGGTCTCTGACTGAATCCTTTACATTGTAACCCAAATCCAATTGAAGCTTCATCTGATCCTGACAATAACCCCACTGGGATTCGCAGTGCCGTTTGAAAGCCAGAAGAGTAGCTCCGAGCCACTCTTTGCCACAAGACCCGAGTCAAATCTAGGCTGCTTGCAGTAAGCAGAGTGGCGCAGCGGAAGCGTGCTGGGCCCATAACCCAGAGGTCGATGGATCGAAACCATCCTCTGCTAAATATTACCCGTTTAATACCTCAGACCCATTTCCAGCTCAGAGTGGAGGAGTGCCTGGAAATGTTCTACTATTTTCCTTCATATTAGTTGGACTATTTTGCAAGTTGAAATGATCAGAGCAACCAACAAAATTTCCCTACAGATGAAAATACAGCTCTACAAGGAAATTGTGATCAAGTATTTCTCAATGCCAATCTGAACACATAATGCCATAGAGATAACAGAATTTTGTGTTCAAGATCTTTCTATAAGCACATTTTCAGCCAGCCTAAAGACAGTTAGGCCAAAGTCATTTTTATTCATAAATGTAATAAATGCCACATAATTTTATATGAGCCCCCTTTCATTGGGAATAAGGGTACGATTGTAGTGTTTGCATGTGATTAGTAGAGAGGTGGACATAGATTGAGATCACAGATAAGGACGAGTATCGCTTTAGAGTGGAGAAAAGTAAAACCTATTTTAAAATCCTATTACTTTCAATATGTGATCCATGTGATCAGTACATGGGTGAAAAGCACAAATTCTGGATTCGAATGACCTGCCTACTTTGTGCACCAAAGAGAAAGATTGCCATTGGTTTCCTTTTGATGCAGGAAAGCACCAGTTGACCCATTGATGGATGTGCAGAGGTCATGGAAAACCTTCCATAATCATGGCTTAGAGGATAAGCTGACGGAGCTGAAATCCGTTGGTGGTCTCCCTGTGCCGTGTTAAAATCATGCCTACTACATTTGTGATCTTAGTTTCTTACAAATTCCCCGCGGGTTGTTCCGCCAAAACACAGCTCTTTAACACTGCAGCAGAACTATTTTAAGTCAAGTGCGTAGATAATTAAACCGCAAACGAAATACCTCTGCTACATTTGCGCGTTCACCATATGGCCTAGACATGCTCACCAAGGCAAAAAACGCAGGCCCTGTCAGGATGGCCGAGCGGTCTAAGGCGCTGCGTCCAGGTCGCAGTCTCCTCTGGAGGCGCGGGTTCGAATCCCACTTCTGACAAGTGTGTACCTTTTTGGTCAGTTTTTCTGAAATGAGCCCAGGCGGGGGAGACTTGTTGAGTTGATACTGAAAGAACATGAGAGAAAATTATTTAACATGTTGTCTCTGTTCGATTCTACGGTTTGCTTGGATATAATGTTCAAGTCTTCTGTTGCTTGTTTGATGCAAAAAATATTTTGGCAACATTTCACAGAATATCGAAGACTCATCCAAATACTTGAGCATGTCTTTGGACAAAAATAGTTGAAACCTCGATGTGACACCACAGTCCAGGTTTCATTTGACATCACTGGCTTGAACACTTGTTTCGTTATCATGATTGCTGAGCATGGTCTCTGACTGAATCCTTTACATTGTAACCCAAATCCAATTGAAGCTTCATCTGATACTGACAATAACCCCACTGGGATTCGCAGCGCCGTTTAAAAGCCAGAAGAGTAGCTCCGAGCCACTCTTTGCCACAAGACCCGAGTCAAATCTAGACTGCTTGCAGTAAGCAGAGTGGCGCAGCGGAAGCGTGCTGGGCCCATAACCCAGAGGTCGATGGATCGAAACCATCCTCTGCTAAATATTACCCGTTTAATACCTCAGACCCATTTCCAGCTCAGAGTGGAGGAGTGCCTGGAAATGTTCTACTATTTTCCTTCATATTAGTTGGACTATTTTGCAAGTTGAAATGATCAGAGCAACCAACAAAATTTCCCTACAGATGAAAATACAGCTCTACAAGGAAATTGTGATAAAGTATTTCTCAATGCCAATCTGAACACATAATGCCATAGAGATAACAGAATTTTGTGTTCAAGATCTTTCTATAAGCACATTTTCAGCCAGCCTAAAGACAGTTAGGCCAAAGTCATTTTTATTCATAAATGTAATAAATGCCACATAATTTTATATGAGCCCCCTTTCATTGGGAATAAGGGTACGATTGTAGTGTTTGCATGTGATTAGTAGAGAGGTGGACATAGATTGAGATCACAGATAAGGACGAGTAACGCTTTAGAGTGGAGAAAAGTAAAACCTATTTTAAAATCCTATTACTTTCAATATGTGATCCATGTGATCAGTACATGGGTGAAAAGCACAAATTCTGGATTCGAATGACCTGCCTACTTTGTGCACCAAAGAGAAAGATTGCCATTGGTTTCCTTTTGATGCAGGCAAGCACCAGTTGACCCATTGATGGATGTGCAGAGGTCATGGAAAACCTTCCATAATCATGGCTTAGAGGATAAGCTGACGGAGCTGAAATCCGTTGGTGGTCTCCCTGTGCCGTGTTAAAATCATGCCTACTACATTTGTGATCTTAGTTTCTTACAAATTCCCTGCGGGTTGTTCCGCCAAAACACAGCTCTTTAACACTGCAGCAGAACTATTTTAAGTCAAGTGCGTAGATAATTAAACCGCAAACGAAATACCTCTGCTACATTTGCGCGTTCACCATATGGCCTAGACATGGTCACCAAGGCAAAAAACGCAGGCCCGGGCTGTCAGGATGGCCGAGCGGTCTAAGGCGCTGCGTCCAGGTCGCAGTCTCCTCTGGAGTCGCGGGTTCGAATCCCACTTCTGACAAGTGTGTACCTTTTTGGTCAGTTTTTCTGAAATGAGCCCAGGCGGGGGAGACTTGTTGAGTTGATACTGAAAGAACATGAGAGAAAATTATTTAACATGTCGTCTCTGTTCGATTCTACGGTTTGCTTGGATATAATGTTCAAGTCTTCTGTTGCTTGTTTGATGCAAAAAATATTTTGGCAGCATTTCACAGAATATCGAAGACTCATCCAAATACTTGAGCATGTCTTTGGACAAAAATAGTTGAAACCTCGATGTGACACCACAGTCCAGGTTTCATTTGACATCACTGGCTTGAACACTTGTTTCGTTATCATGATTGCTGAGCATGGTCTCTGACTGAATCCTTTACATTGTAACCCAAATCCAATTGAAGCTTCATCTGATACTGACAATAACCCCACTGGCATTCGCAGCGCCGTTTAAAAGCCAGAAGAGTAGCTCCGAGCCACTCTTTGCCACAAGACCCGAGTCAAATCTAGGCTGCTTGCAGTAAGCAGAGTGGCGCAGCGGAAGCGTGCTGGGCCCATAACCCAGAGGTCGATGGATTGAAACCATCCTCTGCTAAATATTACCCGTTTAATACCTCAGACCCATTTCCAGCTCAGAGTGGAGGAGTGCCTGGAAATGTTCTACTATTTTCCTTCATATTAGTTGGACTATTTTGCAAGTTGAAATGATCAGAGCAACCAACAAAATTTCCCTACAGATGAAAATACAGCTCTACAAGGAAATTGTGATCAAGTATTTCTCAATGCCAATCTGAACACATAATGCCATAGAGATAACAGAATTTTGTGTTCAAGATCTTTCTATAAGCACATTTTCAGCCAGCCTAAAGACAGTTAGGCCAAAGTCATTTTTATTCATAAATGTAATAAATGCCACATAATTTTATACGAGCCCCCTTTCATTGGGAATAAGGGTACGATTGTAGTGTTTGCATGTGATTAGTAGAGAGGTGGACATAGATTGAGATCACAGATAAGGACGAGTACGCTTTAGAGTGGAGAAAAGTAAAACCTATTTTAAAATCCTATTACTTTCAATATGTGATCCATGTGATCAGTACATGGGTGAAAAGCACAAATTCTGGATTCGAATGACCTGCCTACTTTGTGCACCAAAGAGAAAGATTGCCATTGGTTTCCTTTTGATGCAGGCAAGCACCAGTTGACCCATTGATGGATGTGCAGAGGTCATGGAAAACCTTCCATAATCATGGCTTAGAGGATAAGGTGACGGAGCCGAAATCCGTTGGGGTCTCCCTGTGCCGTGTTAAAATCATGCCTACTACATTTGTGATCTTAGTTTCTTACAAATTCCCCGCGGTTGTTCCGCCAAAACACAGCTCTTTAACACTGCAGCAGAACTATTTTAAGTCAAGCGCGTAGATAATTAAACCGCAAACGAAATACCTCTGCTACATTTGCGCGTTCACCATATGGCCTAGACATGGTCACCAAGGCAAAAAACGCAGGCCCTGGCTGTCAGGATGGCCGAGCGGTCTAGGCGCTGCGTTCAGGTCGCAGTCTCCTCTGGAGGCGAGGGTTCGAATCCCACTTCTGACAAGTGTGTACCTTTTTGGTCAGTTTTTCTGAAATGAGCCCAGGCGGGGGAGACTTGTTGAGTTGATACTGAAAGAACATGAGAGAAAATTATTTAACATGTTGTCTCTGTTCGATTCTACGGTTTGCTTGGATATAATGTTCAAGTCTTCTGTTGCTTGTTTGATGCAAAAAATATTTTGGCAACATTTCACAGAATATCGAAGACTCATCCAAATACTTGAGCATGTCTTTGGACAAAAATAGTTGAAACCTCGCTGTGACACCACAGTCCAGGTTTCATTTGACATCACTGGCTTGAACACTTGTTTCGTTATCATGATTGCTGAGCATGGTCTCTGACTGAATCCTTTACATTGTAACCCAAATCCAATTGAAGCTTCATCTGATACTGACAATAACCCCACTGGGATTCGCAGCGCCGTTTGAAAGCCAGAAGAGTAGCTCCGAGCCACTCTTTGCCACAAGACCCGAGTCAAATCTCGGCTGCTTGCAGTAAGCAGAGTGGCGCAGCGGAAGCGTGCTGGGCCCATAACCCAGAGGTCGATGGATCGAAACCATCCTCTGCTAAATATTACCCGTTTAATACCTCAGACCCATTTCCAGCTCAGAGTGGAGGAGTGCCTGGAAATGTTCTACTATTTTCCTTCATATTAGTTGGACTATTTTGCAAGTTGAAATGATCAGAGCAACCAACAAAATTTCCCTACAGATGAAAATACAGCTCTACAAGGAAATTGTGATCAAGTATTTCTCAATGCCAATCTGAACACATAATGCCATAGAGATAACAGAATTTTGTGTTCAAGATCTTTCTATAAGCACATTTTCAGCCAGCCTAAAGACAGTTAGGCCAAAGTCATTTTTATTCATAAATGTAATAAATGCCACATAATTTTATATGAGCCCCCTTTCATTGGGAATAAGGGTACGATTGTAGTGTTTGCATGTGATTAGTAGAGAGGTGGACATAGATTGAGATCACAGATAAGGACGAGTATCGCTTTAGAGTGGAGAAAAGTAAAACCTATTTTAAAATCCTATTACTTTCAATATGTGATCCATGTGATCAGTACATGGGTGAAAAGCACAAATTCTGGATTCGAATGACCTGCCTACTTTGTGCACCAAAGAGAAAGATTGCCATTGGTTTCCTTTTGATGCAGGCAAGCACCAGTTGACCCATTGATGGATGTGCAGAGGTCATGGAAAACCTTCCATAATCATGGCTTAGAGGATAAGGTGACGGAGCCGAAATCCGTTGGGGTCTCCCTGTGCCGTGTTAAAATCATGCCTACTACATTTGTGATCTTAGTTTCTTACAAATTCCCCGCAGGTTGTTCCGCCAAAACACAGCTCTTTAACACTGCAGCAGAACTATTTTAAGTCAAGCGCGTAGATAATTAAACCGCAAACGAAATACCTCTGCTACATTTGCGCGTTCACCATATGGCCTAGACATGGTCACCAAGGCAAAAAACGCAGGCCCTGGCTGTCAGGATGGCCGAGCGGTCTAAGGCGCTGCGTTCAGGTCGCAGTCTCCTCTGGAGGCGTGGGTTCGAATCCCACTTCTGACAAGTGTGTACTTTTTGGTCAGTTTTTCTGAAATGAGCCCAGGCGGGGGAGACTTGTTGAGTTGATACTGAAAGAACATGAGAGAAAATTATTTAACATGTTGTCTCTGTTCGATTCTACGGTTTGCTTGGATATAATGTTCAAGTCTTCTGTTGCTTGTTTGATGCAAAAAATATTTTGGCAACATTTCACAGAATATCGAAGACTCATCCAAATACTTGAGCATGTCTTTGGACAAAAATAGTTGAAACCTCGCTGTGACACCACAGTCCAGGTTTCATTTGACATCACTGGCTTGAACACTTGTTTCGTTATCATGATTGCTGAGCATGGTCTCTGACTGAATCCTTTACATTGTAACCCAAATCCAATTGAAGCTTCATCTGATACTGACAATAACCCCACTGGGATTCGCAGCGCCGTTTGAAAGCCAGAAGAGTAGCTCCGAGCCACTCTTTGCCACAAGACCCGAGTCAAATCTCGGCTGCTTGCAGTAAGCAGAGTGGCGCAGCGGAAGCGTGCTGGGCCCATAACCCAGAGGTCGATGGATCGAAACCATCCTCTGCTAAATATTACCCGTTTAATACCTCAGACCCATTTCCAGCTCAGAGTGGAGGAGTGCCTGGAAATGTTCTACTATTTTCCTTCATATTAGTTGGACTATTTTGCAAGTTGAAATGATCAGAGCAACCAACAAAATTTCCCTACAGATGAAAATACAGCTCTACAAGGAAATTGTGATCAAGTATTTCTCAATGCCAATCTGAACACATAATGCCATAGAGATAACAGAATTTTGTGTTCAAGATCTTTCTATAAGCACATTTTCAGCCAGCCTAAAGACAGTTAGGCCAAAGTCATTTTTATTCATAAATGTAATAAATGCCACATAATTTTATATGAGCCCCCTTTCATTGGGAATAAGGGTACGATTGTAGTGTTTGCATGTGATTAGTAGAGAGGTGGACATAGATTGAGATCACAGATAAGGACGAGTATCGCTTTAGAGTGGAGAAAAGTAAAACCTATTTTAAAATCCTATTACTTTCAATATGTGATCCATGTGATCAGTACATGGGTGAAAAGCACAAATTCTGGATTCGAATGACCTGCCTACTTTGTGCACCAAAGAGAAAGATTGCCATTGGTTTCCTTTTGATGCAGGCAAGCACCAGTTGACCCATTGATGGATGTGCAGAGGTCATGGAAAACCTTCCATAATCATGGCTTAGAGGATAAGGTGACGGAGCCGAAATCCGTTGGGGTCTCCCTGTGCCGTGTTAAAATCATGCCTACTACATTTGTGATCTTAGTTTCTTACAAATTCCCCGCAGGTTGTTCCGCCAAAACACAGCTCTTTAACACTGCAGCAGAACTATTTTAAGTCAAGCGCGTAGATAATTAAACCGCAAACGAAATACCTCTGCTACATTTGCGCGTTCACCATATGGCCTAGACATGGTCACCAAGGCAAAAAACGCAGGCCCTGGCTGTCAGGATGGCCGAGCGGTCTAAGGCGCTGCGTTCAGGTCGCAGTCTCCTCTGGAGGCGTGGGTTCGAATCCCACTTCTGACAAGTGTGTAACTTTTTGGTCAGTTTTTCTGAAATGAGCCCAGGCGGGGGAGACTTGTTGAGTTGATACTGAAAGAACATGAGAGAAAATTATTTAACATGTTGTCTCTGTTCGATTCTACGGTTTGCTTGGATATAATGTTCAAGTCTTCTGTTGCTTGTTTGATGCAAAAAATATTTTGGCAACATTTCACAGAATATCGAAGACTCATCCAAATACTTGAGCATGTCTTTGGACAAAAATAGTTGAAACCTCGCTGTGACACCACAGTCCAGGTTTCATTTGACATCACTGGCTTGAACACTTGTTTCGTTATCATGATTGCTGAGCATGGTCTCTGACTGAATCCTTTACATTGTAACCCAAATCCAATTGAAGCTTCATCTGATACTGACAATAACCCCACTGGGATTCGCAGCGCCGTTTGAAAGCCAGAAGAGTAGCTCCGAGCCACTCTTTGCCACAAGACCCGAGTCAAATCTCGGCTGCTTGCAGTAAGCAGAGTGGCGCAGCGGAAGCGTGCTGGGCCCATAACCCAGAGGTCGATGGATCGAAACCATCCTCTGCTAAATATTACCCGTTTAATACCTCAGACCCATTTCCAGCTCAGAGTGGAGGAGTGCCTGGAAATGTTCTACTATTTTCCTTCATATTAGTTGGACTATTTTGCAAGTTGAAATGATCAGAGCAACCAACAAAATTTCCCTACAGATGAAAATACAGCTCTACAAGGAAATTGTGATCAAGTATTTCTCAATGCCAATCTGAACACATAATGCCATAGAGATAACAGAATTTTGTGTTCAAGATCTTTCTATAAGCACATTTTCAGCCAGCCTAAAGACAGTTAGGCCAAAGTCATTTTTATTCATAAATGTAATAAATGCCACATAATTTTATATGAGCCCCCTTTCATTGGGAATAAGGGTACGATTGTAGTGTTTGCATGTGATTAGTAGAGAGGTGGACATAGATTGAGATCACAGATAAGGACGAGTATCGCTTTAGAGTGGAGAAAAGTAAAACCTATTTTAAAATCCTATTACTTTCAATATGTGATCCATGTGATCAGTACATGGGTGAAAAGCACAAATTCTGGATTCGAATGACCTGCCTACTTTGTGCACCAAAGAGAAAGATTGCCATTGGTTTCCTTTTGATGCAGGCAAGCACCAGTTGACCCATTGATGGATGTGCAGAGGTCATGGAAAACCTTCCATAATCATGGCTTAGAGGATAAGGTGACGGAGCCGAAATCCGTTGGGGTCTCCCTGTGCCGTGTTAAAATCATGCCTACTACATTTGTGATCTTAGTTTCTTACAAATTCCCCGCAGGTTGTTCCGCCAAAACACAGCTCTTTAACACTGCAGCAGAACTATTTTAAGTCAAGCGCGTAGATAATTAAACCGCAAACGAAATACCTCTGCTACATTTGCGCGTTCACCATATGGCCTAGACATGGTCACCAAGGCAAAAAACGCAGGCCCTGGCTGTCAGGATGGCCGAGCGGTCTAAGGCGCTGCGTTCAGGTCGCAGTCTCCTCTGGAGGCGTGGGTTCGAATCCCACTTCTGACAAGTGTGTACTTTTTGGTCAGTTTTTCTGAAATGAGCCCAGGCGGGGGAGACTTGTTGAGTTGATACTGAAAGAACATGAGAGAAAATTATTTAACATGTTGTCTCTGTTCGATTCTACGGTTTGCTTGGATATAATGTTCAAGTCTTCTGTTGCTTGTTTGATGCAAAAAATATTTTGGCAACATTTCACAGAATATCGAAGACTCATCCAAATACTTGAGCATGTCTTTGGACAAAAATAGTTGAAACCTCGCTGTGACACCACAGTCCAGGTTTCATTTGACATCACTGGCTTGAACACTTGTTTCGTTATCATGATTGCTGAGCATGGTCTCTGACTGAATCCTTTACATTGTAACCCAAATCCAATTGAAGCTTCATCTGATACTGACAATAACCCCACTGGGATTCGCAGCGCCGTTTGAAAGCCAGAAGAGTAGCTCCGAGCCACTCTTTGCCACAAGACCCGAGTCAAATCTCGGCTGCTTGCAGTAAGCAGAGTGGCGCAGCGGAAGCGTGCTGGGCCCATAACCCAGAGGTCGATGGATCGAAACCATCCTCTGCTAAATATTACCCGTTTAATACCTCAGACCCATTTCCAGCTCAGAGTGGAGGAGTGCCTGGAAATGTTCTACTATTTTCCTTCATATTAGTTGGACTATTTTGCAAGTTGAAATGATCAGAGCAACCAACAAATT
>JBCEWE010000926.1:0-7500 GCA_039877035.1 Silurus lanzhouensis
TCACACACCCTCACACACAGACACACACACGCTCTGACCCTGCAGCGCCCCCGGTGGTGTACGACGCTCAGGGCACGGAAAAAGAGAGCTGGCTCGAGCAGACTGCTACTGCAGTCATTATACAACAACAACACCACTCTGACGAGATGTAAACACACACACACACACACACACACACACACACACACAGGGCTGAGTGGAATATAATTATCTAATACTTTTATTTAATTGGATGTAATTGGGCTCTGATATTCAGACGTGTCGCTGTAACTGGTGACTCTAAGCAGCCTACTGAGGCAGATTTGTGCAATTGATATGAAGTCCTGAACATGTCTCTTATTTGCATTATTTAAGGACAATATCTGATATTTCTCCACTCCAGATGTTAGCATGTGTATATTTTGGCACTTGATTGGGAGGTGGGAGTTTAGTGGGTAAGGGATTGGACTTTGGATTAAAAGGTCATGAGTTTAAATCCAAGCCACAACAAGCTGCCACTTGCGGGGCCCCTGAGCAAGGCCCTTAACCCCGTAACTGCTCCGGTGTATGATTGAGATTAATGTTAGGCAGCTCTGCATAGGAGCGTGTGCCAAATGCCATAAATGTAAATGTAATACAGGGGTTTTTTATAAAAAAAACACATTTATGCACTTTCTTCATGTCCATGTTCCACATCTCATCATCTCAGAGGCATCAGAGGGTGTGATGATGAGGAGGAATTTATACTCGAGCTGTAGCAGGGCATTTCACATCATCTTCATTATTGCAGTTCATCATTTTCCATTTCACTGAGAAACAGATGAAAGTTTCCTGTTTGTAAGATGGAGGATGTTGTGGATCCACTCAGGAATCTTCCGCTGTTCTGTAAATAATGGTGTAAAGGGAAGATGGAATCGGTTCCGTGGCCGATGCGTGTCCAATAAAAACTTCTCGTCGATCTTTATTGGTTTGTGGAACTGATCAGTGCTGTAAATAAAGCTTCAGCTGTAGAGCTTCATGTTTACTCCTCTGTCTGATGGTGTATTATGTGTTTCTTGTCGTTTCTCGGTGATGCACTTCATTTTATTTTATTTTATATTTAGCTGCTGATTATTTTGATGTTAGCGATCACAAGTGTAACGCAGGTTTCTGTCCATGTTACTGAATAAGCAGATTAAATAAACATTCCTTTATTATATAAAAACTCTGTGTGTGTGTGTGTGTGTGTGTGTGTGAGAGAGAGAGAGAGAGAGAGAGAGAGATGATGGAGGACGTGATCATTAATACGTCTTCTTTCGGCTGCTCCCATTAAGTGTCTCCACAGCGGATCATCCGTCTCCACACCCCCTGTCCTCTACATCTGCCTCTCTCACACCATCTACCTGCATGTCTTCCCTCACCACATCCATAAACCTCCTCCTTGTTCTTCCTCTTTTCCTCCTTCCTGGTGTCTCCATCCTCAGCATCCTCCTACTGATATACCCCATGTCCCTCCTCTGCACATGTCCAAACCATCTCAATCTCACCTCCCTCACCTTGTCTCCAAAACGTCCTACATGTGCTGTCCCTCTAATAAACTCATTTCTAATCCTGTCCATCGTCGTCACTCCCAACCAACATCTCAACATCTTCAGCTCTGCTACCTCCAGCTCCTAGTCATAGTCCACGTACCTCTACCTCTCCAGGATCTTCTCCAGTGAGTGATAGCAGGAGTGATTTGTGATAGAAGAGTGAAAGGGAAAGTCCATGGAGACTCCTGTCTGAACTCATCCTTCAACCTGTCCATCACCACTGCACACGGGAACGGGTTCAGAGACACTTCACTGCAGTCACAATGTCCGTACTTTGTCTGTACTTTGAGAGTCACTAACACCTGGAACCAAATTCCTTGTGTGTGTCCACAATAAACCTGGTTCTGATTCTGATGTCCTGCACCACCCTCACATTCTTCACTATAACACCAGACTTCCTCATACATCATTAACACATCATACACAGTTTTTTCATTACACACTGATTTAATCTGCGTTTGTGTGTGTGTGTGTGTGTGTGTGTGTGTTTATTACTGGGGGTCATCATGGAAAATGGAAAGTCACGTGGCGCCTTGATCTCATTTCCCGACCTCACGGTAACGGATGACGTCAGAGTGACGTTTCAATTCACAATGTAATTACAGGTTTAGTAAAATAATATTCGTGAGTTTATTTGATAATTTTAAAACAGATATCAGATTAAAGTGTAAACTGTGTTCCGGATTTAGACGGAAGTGATGAATATTTGGACAGAAGTGTTAATTCTACACATTAATAAACACATTCACCCCGCGGATATTTATTTATTATAAATATAAGTAGATGTTTTTATGACAGAGATCTGTTCCTGCAGCTGTTCCGCTTCAAAATCCCAGTAAACCTCACTGTGGAACGTCCAAGTGCGGGTGCAGTTCCACCATAAGGCCACTGTGGGGCGCCGCGGAGTCACATTTCCACTCAGACTCCACTAACGCGCGTGGCGTCTGAGCCCGGAAGTGCATTCCCTCTTTCCAGACTTCTTTCTTTAGACATGATCCACCGGCAGGGCGCGCGCTCTTACCTCGCGCGCACACACACACACACACACACAGCTGCAGGTGCGGCACGTGCTCTATTGTTGCCGCTTGAAATCAGCACGCGGTCAAAACAGCGTCTCGAGCACAAAATCACCTGCAGCCCGGTGTGCACGCGCCACGTGCACTTTATCTCAAAACCTGATCAGACTTCAACATGTAGGGCACTTACACCCCCCCCCCCCCCACACACACACACACTGTGCTGTTAAAATTGATCTGAGATCTTAAATAGTATTAGATTAAATCACTGTAGTGGATTGGGACTGAACCTGAATTGGTCGTTGTTGGATTTGGGACTGGACCCTGCAGTGCCCACCCGGGGGTGAGTGCAGTTCCAGTGGAGACTTCAGTGCAGTGTGTATGAGAGGAATTTGCGCTGTGATTCTTCACCTGATTGTTTGTTTGTTTGTTTCCACATCAATGGAAAAACATGTTTTGAAGTTCATGTGAAAAGCCGCTCCGCTTTGTTCTGAGCCGCTTCACTCCCACGTGGGACGTGTTACGAGGCGACATCATTCCGTCCAACTCATTTACATATTCCATCACTTCTAGCCAATCAGAGTCGCGAGTGGTCTCTGGCCAATCAGAGGGGAGCGCGAGGGGAAAGTCCTCACAGCTCTGCCGAGAATCTGCGCGCGCTGAGTTTATAAAGAGGAGCTGATGGAGCGCGAGACAAAGAACTGCAGGGAGAGAAACAGGACTGAGATCTCACTACTGCTCACTACATCTCCAAACAGCTCTATACCACAGCTCCATACAGCAGCTCCACACACAGCTCCACACACAGCTCCACACAGCAGCTCCACACACACTTCTCTGTTGTGGATTAATCACACAGCTGATCTTTCAACATGACTTTTGAGGAGATTTGCAGACAAGAAAACAACACAGAAACCAGTGACAGGTAACATCCTATTCTTCACCTTCTTCATTTTTATTATGTTCTTCTTTATCTTCTACTTCTTCATCAGAACTACACTACTGTCAGTGATAATAATGATGATGATGATTGTGAATGGTCTTAATGATGAATGATGTGCTGCATGTGTCTGTGTGTTTACATCAATCTCACACACAACCTTTATTACAGTAGTGATGCTTCATCTTCTCTCCTTCATCTTCTCTCCTTCATCTTCTCTCCTTCATCTTCTCTCCTTCATTTTCTCTCCTTCATCTTCTCTCCTTCATCTTCTCTCCTTCATTTTCTCTTCTTCATCTTCTCTCCTTTATTTTCTCTCCTTCATCTTCTCTCCTTCATCTTCTCTCCTTCATCTTCTCTCCTTCATTTTCTCTTCTTCATCTTCTCTCCTTCATTTTCTCTCCTTCATCTTCTCTCCTTCATCTTCTCTCCTTCATCTTCTCTCCTTCATTTTCTCTTCTTCATCTTCTCTCCTTCATTTTCTCTTCTTCATCTTCTCTCCTTTATTTTCTCTTCTTCATCTTCTCTCCTTCATTTTCTCTTCTTCATCTTCTCTCCTTCTTCTCTCCTTCATCTTCTCTCCTTCATCTCTTCATCTCCAATCTTCTATCCCTTATCCTCACACACCTGTCCCTCATCCTCACACACCTGTCCCTCATCCTCACACACCTGTCCCTCATCCTCACACATCTGTCCCTCATCCTCACACATCTGTCCCTCATCCTCACACATCTGTCCCTCATCCTCACACATCTGTCCCTCATCCTCACACATCTGTCCCTCATCCTCACACATCTGTCCCTCATCCTCACACTGTACACGTCACTCAGTTCTGTTCATCATCAATAATAAATCACTTCAATCATTTTCATTATAAACTTTTGAGAATTACATAAATAAACACCTCCATTGTTGTTGTTGTTGTTGTTGTTTGTCAGTGTGCACATGCACAGTGCAGGTCGGGTTCTGGAGGAGGTGCTGGTTTCATCCAGACAGCAGGACTGGCTCACAGTGGGAGTGTACGAGTCTGCCAAAGTCATGAACACGTGGGTGTCTGCAGCTTCATCAGCTCTAACACCTGTGTGTGTGTGTGTGTGTGTGTGTGTGTGTGTGTGTGTGTGTGTGTGTGTGTGTGTGTGTGTGTGTGTGTGTGTGTGTGTGTGTATATAACTGTGTGTGTGTGTGTGTGTGTGTATAACTCTGTGTGTGTGTGTGTGTGTGTGTGTGTGTGTGTGTGTGTGTGTGTGTGTGTGTATAAAACTGTGTGTGTGTGTGTGTGTGTGTGTGTGTGTATATAAAACTGTGTGTATATATTACTCTGTGTGTGAATCCCTCTCTGTGTGTGTGTGTGTGTGTGTGTGTGTGTGTGTGTGTGTGTATAACTGTGTGTATAACTCTTTGTGTGTGTGTGTGTGTGTGTGTGTGTGTGTGTGTGTGTGTGTGTGTGTGTGTGTGTGTGCAGGGACCCGGACAGTGTTGCGCTGTGTGTCCTGGCCTCAGGTGATCAGTACGAGTGGGACGTGGCGCTGCAGATCCACTTCACCCTCATCCAGGCTTTCTGCTTCGACTACGACATCAACATCGTGCACGTGAGTGACGTCGAGCAGCTCGCGCACATCGTCTGTGGTGGTGAGGACACGAGTGACGGTGGGGACACACACTGCATTCTGGTGACGGTGAGAGTCTTCATAAATAAAAGCGTGTGGTTAGTGCATGAGTGTGTTTGGGCTCTGTCCCAAAATCTCTGCCTGGGGAGTGCACGAGTTTAGGGTAGTGTACTGAATAAAACACAGCCTTTCACCTCTATACCCCTAATACACTGAGCACTACACCCTATTTAGTGCACTACATGCCCCCCACTACATGCCCCCACCACATGCCCCACTACATGCCCCCACCACATGCCCCCACCACATACCCTACCACATGCCCCCACTACATACCCTACCACATGCCCCCACTACATGCCCCCCCACCACATGCCCCACTACATGCCCCCACCACATACCCTACCACATGCCCCCACTACATGCCCCCCACCACATGCCCCCACTACATGCCCCCACCACATGCCCCCACTACATGCCCCCACTACATGCCCCCACCACATGCCCCCACTACATACCCCTACCACATGCCCCCACTACATGCCCCCCACCACATGCCCCACTACATGCCCCCACCACATACCCTACCACATGCCCCCACTACATGCCCCACTACATGCCCCCACCACATGCCCCCACCACATACCCCACCACATGCCCCCACTACATGCCCCCCACCACATGCCCCACTACATGCCACCACCACATGCCCACCACATGCCCACCACATGCCCACCACATACCCCACCACATGCCCCCACCACATGCCCCCACTACATGCCACCACCACATGCCACCACCACATGCCACCACACATGCCCCCACTACATGCCCCACTACATGCCACCACTACATGCCCTCACCACATACCCCACCACATGCCCCCACCACGTGCCACCACCACATGCCCCACTACAAGCCCACCACATGCCCCCACCACTACATGCCCCCACTACATGCCCTCACCACATGCCCCCACCACGTGCCACCACCACATGCCCCACTACAAGCCCACCACATGCCCCCACCACTACATGCCCTCACCACATGCCCCCACCACTACATGCCCCCACTACATGCCCTCACCACATACCCCACCACATGCCCAACTACAAGCCTACCACATGCCCCCACTACATGCCCACTACAAGCCCACCACATGCCCCCACTACATGCCCTCACCACATACCCCACCACATGCCCCCACCACGTGCCACCACCACATGCCCCACTACAAGCCCCCACCACTACATGCCCCCACTACATGCCCTCACTACATGCCCCCACCACATGCCCCCACCACATGCCCTCACTACATGCCCCCACTACATGCCCCCACTACATGCCCCCACCACATGCCCCCACCACATGCCCTCACTACATGCCCCCCACTACATGCCCCCACCACATGCCCCACCACATGCCCCCACTACATGCCCTCACTACATGCCCCCACTACATGCCCCCGCTACACTTCAGTATCGAATGTACAAGTGAACAACATATAGACCTCATAAAACAATCATCTAGGTGGTTGCTATGGAATGCTAGGTGGTTGCTAGGTGGTAGGTGGCTGTGCACCGACATAGGTTGGTTGCTATGCTAGATTGCTAAGCTATAGCTAGGTTATTGCTAACCCACTTGGATGTTAGGATGCTCGGTGTTTGCTATGCTGCACCAGTGTAAGTCACCGCTGACACGATTCTACTTCCTGTTTGTCCCCTCAGAGGCCGAGCGAGGCGGCGTGGAAGGACGCAGGTCTGGAGAAGCTGAGTGTGTTCTGTGAGGAACGCAGGAGTGTGTGTGAGTGGGTTCCTACCGTCACACTTCCTGAGCGATGAAGTGCACTAGCCGGCTGTGTCTCAATTACAACAACCACAAAATGGACGAGTGTCCTGGATAACAAGTCATCCTGCATGAGAGGGGTTTCGTCTGGACCGAACCGAAACCGGAGCTGTGTTTGTGTGTGTGTGTGTGTGTGTGTGTGTGTGTGTGTGTGTGTGTGTGTGTGTGTGTGTGTGTCTGCGACAAGATTACGGAGAGTATGCTGGTGGACTAGTATGGATCTGAACGGATACTTGATCTGCACCCTGCATTGCATGATGGGACGGCTTGAGCTGAAGAGAGAATGGATTGGAAGAGAAGTGAGACTTAAGGAACTGTTAGGGGAACTGTTAGAGGAACTGTTAGGGGAACTGTTAGAGGAACTCCTTGAGTGTTTCTAGAAGAATAGCAGCATGTGTGACAGAAGGAGAACCAGGAAGTGAAGACCTTTTTGTCTTGTTTGGATGGTTTTTCTGTCTGAAGGACGTTCAGATCATTGGATGAGTCTGAACTTCACTTCCTGTTCTGGATGGATTCATCTTGATTTGATTTCTTTTTGCTTT
>JBCEWE010000926.1:12500-20000 GCA_039877035.1 Silurus lanzhouensis
ATATATACACACATATATACACCCACACACATATACACACACATATACACCCACACACATAAACACAGATATATACACACATATATACACCCACACACATATACACACACATATACACCCACACACATAAACACAGATATATACACACATATATACACCCACACACATATACACACACATATACACCCACACACATAAACACAGATATATACACACATATATACACCCACACACATATACAGACATATATACACACATATACACCCACACACATATACACACATATATATACACACATATACACCCACACACATAAACACAGATATATACACACATATATACACCCACACACATATACAGACATATATACACACACATATACACACAAATATATACACCCACACACATATACACACATATTATACACACAAATATATACACCCACACACATATACACACAAATATATACACCCACACACATATACACCACAAATATATATACACCCACACACATATACACACATATATACATCACAAATATACACCCACACACATTATACACACATATATACACAAATATATACACCCACACACATATTACACACACAATATATACACCCACACACATATACACACACACATATACACCCACACACATATACACACACATATATACACCCACACACATAAACACAGATATATACACACATATATACACCCAACACACATATACAGACATATATACACACATTACACCACAAATATATACACCCACACACCACTATACACACATTATACACCCACACAAATCACATACACACACACACACATATACACACAAATATATACACCACACACAACACTATACACACCACACATATACCCACACACATATATACACACAATATACACACACATATATACACCCACACACATATACACACAAATATACACCCACACACAAAAACACACATATATACACACATATATACACCCACACACATAACAACATATATACACACATATATACACCCCACACACATATACACACAAATATACACACATATATACACCCACACACATATACACACATATTTATACACACAAATATATACACCCACACACATATACACACAAATATATACACCCACACACATATACACACAAATATATACCCACCCACACACATATACACACAAATATATACACACAAATATATACACCCACACACATATACACACAAATATATACACCCACACACATATACACACAAATATATACACCCACACACAAATATACACACATATATACACCCACACACATAAACACAATATATACACACATATATACACCCACACACATATAACACACACATATACACACATATATACACACAATATATACACACCCACACACATATACACACAAATATATACACCCACACACATATATACACACATATATTACACCCACACACATATACACACAATTATACACACAATATATACACCCACACACATATACACACAAATATATAAACACACATATACACACAATATATACACCCACACACATATACACACATATTATACACACAAATAATATAACACACCCACACACAATACACACATATATACCCTTACACCCACACACATATACACACATATTATACAACCACAAATATATACACCCACACACATATACACACAAATATATACACCCACACACATATACACACAAATATATACACCCACACACATAACACACAACATATACACACATATATACACCCACACACATATACACACATATATACACACAACATAAAAATATACACCCACACACATATACACACAATATATACAACCCACACATATACACACAAATATATACACCACACACATATACACAACAATATATACACCACACACATAAACACAGATATATACACACATATACACCCATACACCACACACATATACACACAATATACACCCACAACACATAAACACAGATATATACAACATATATACACCCACCACATATACACACACATATATACACCCAACACAATATAACACCACACATAACACACATATATACACCCACACATATACACACATATATACACCCACACACATATACACACATATATACACCCACACACATATACACACATATATACACCCACACACATATACACACATATATACACCCACACATATACACACACATATATACACCCACACACATATACACACATATACACCCACACACTATATACACACATATATACACCCACACATAAAACATATACACACATATACACCCACACACATATACACACATATATACACACACATATACACACATATAAACCACAGATATATACACACATATATACACCCACACACATATACAGACATATATACACACACATATACACACAAATATATACACCCACACACATATACACACATATTATACACACAAATATATACACCCACACACATATACAACAAAAACACAAATATATACACCCACACACATATACACAAAACACAAAATATAACACCCACACACATATACACAAATATAACAAAATATATACACCCACACACATATACACACATATACACACAAATATATACACCACACACATTAACACATATACACCCCACACATAACCATATACACACATATATACACCCACACACATATACACACAATATAACACTATACACCCACACACATATACACACATATATACACCCAAAAAAAAAAAAAAAAAAAACCACACATATACACACATATATACACCCACACACATAAACACAGATATATACACACATATATACACCCACAATAACACAATATCACCCACCATAAACACAGATATATACACACATATATACACCCACACACATATACAGACATATATACACACATATAACACACATAAATATATACACCTAACACACAAAAAAAAAAAAAAATATACAACACATAAAAATAATACACACATATACACACAAATATATAACCACCATAACACACATATACACACAAATTAACACACACATATACACACAATATATACACCCACACACATATACACACATATATAAACACACAATATATACACCCAAAATAAAAACATAATACACACACATATATACACCCACACACACATATACACACAAATATATTACACCCCACACATAAAGATATACACACATATATACACCCACACACATATACAACATATCTATACACACAAATATATACACCCACACACATATACACACAAATATATACACCCACACACATATACACACATATTATACACACAAATATATACACCCACACACATATACACACAAATATATACACCCACACACACATATACACACACATATAAAAATATACACCCACACACATATACACAGATATATACACACATATATACACTCACACACACATATACCAGACCATATATACACACAAATATATACACCCACACACATATACACACAAATATATACACCCACACACATATACACACATATATACACCCACACACATAAACACAGATATATACACACATATATACACCCACACACATATACACACAAATATATACACCCACACACATATACACACAAATATATACACCCACACACATATACACACATATATACACCCACACACATAAACACAGATATATACACACATATATACACTCACACACATATACAGACATATATACACACATATACACACAAATATATACACCCACACACATTTACACACATATTTACACACATATACACAAATATATACACCCACACACATATACACACATATATATACACACATATATACACCCACACACATATACAGACATATATACACACATATACACACAAATATATACACCCACACACATTTACACACATATTTACACACATATACACAAATATATACACCCACACACATAAACACAGATATATACACACATATATACACCCACACACATATACAGACATATATACACACATATACACACAAATATATACACCCACACACATATACACACATATATACACACAAATATATACACCCACACACATATACACACAAATATATACACCCACACACATATACACACAAATATATACACCCACACACATATACACACAAATATATACACCCACACACATATACACACAAATATATACACCCACACACATATACACACATATATACACACAAATATATACACCCACACACATATACACACATATACACACAAATATATACACCCACACACATTTACACACATATATACACATATATATACACCCACACACATATACACACACATATACACCCACACACATAAACACAGATATATACACACATATATACACCCACACACATATACACACAAATATATACACCCACACACATATACACACAAATATATACACCCACACACATATACACACATATATACACCCACACACATAAACACAGATATATACACACATATATACACTCACACACATATACAGACATATATACACACATATACACACACATATACACCCACACACATAAACACAGATATATACACAAATATATACACCCACACACATATACACACATATATACACCCACACACATAAACACAGATATATACACACATATATACACTCACACACATATACAGACATATATACACACATATACACACACATATACACCCACACACATAAACACAGATATATACACAAATATATACACCCACACACATATACACACAAGTATATACACCCACACACATATACACACAAATATATACACCCACACACATATACACACATATATACACACATATACACACAAATATATACACCCACACACATTTACACACATATATACACACATATATACACCCACACACATATACACACACATATACACCCACACACATAAACACAGATATATACACACATAAACACAGATATATACACACATATATACACCCACACACATATACAGACATATATACACACATATACACACAAATATATACACCCACACACATTTACACACATATTTACACACATATACACACAAATATATACACCCACACACATTTACACACATATATATACACACATATACATATACACCCACACACATATACACACACATATACACCCACACACATATACACACATATATACACACATATACACACATATATACACACATATACATATACACACACATATACACCCACACACATATACACACATGAAGAGTTATTCAGGGATCTTGACCTACAAATGAATCGCCTGAGATGAACACCAGTGCTTTTTTTGATAGGGTGAAGTTTTAGTTGATGATCACTCATCCATGAGGATATGTTAGTGAAGCATGCCGAGATCCAAGCAGAAGCTGTGGTATGTGGGGGAGGGAAAGAAAAGATGAGTTGAGTGTCAGCATAGCAGAAGTAAAACCCATGTAAGTATATGACTTCACCAAGAGAGTGGGTATAAAGTGAGAAAAGGAGGGGACCAAGTACTAAGCCTTGTGGGACACCGGTGGAAAATCTGCACGGGGCAGATGTGGACCCCCTCCATGTTGCTTGGTATGAGCGACCTTTCAGGTAGGAAGCAAACCATTTTCATGCTACTCCATGGATACCGAGGCTCCCGAGGGTAGACAAAAGATTCTTGTGGTTGACTGTGTTTTTAAATAATCCTAAAATATTGTTTTGTGTCTGACCGGTGCCTGTAGCTCATTAGCATGACTACCACTAGTGTTGATTGCTTTGCCTTATACAGTTTATCTTAAATCTATTCGCTATAATAAGCACTATGTCAGTTGTGTGTCTGCATTTGGGTACAGGAAAAGACTCATTGTTGGAGCTGGAGGCAGTGAAGAAACAGATCTGTGATCTATATGTAAAACAGGTCCAGCTGTGGGAGCTGCGCTGGAAACATCTCGGGAGGACGCTCACTCGTCCCAGGTACATTTTCGGGTTGAACCTAGTTTTCCCAGCACCTCAAATCCGGATGTTTCCCTGCCCAGGCCCAGCGCACCTGGAAAGCAGCCCGCCCAGGTATCATTCACTCTGGCACCAGGGCATCCCGGACCCTGGATGCTGCAGCAATGGAAGACGCGAGCCAAGCCCCGGTCGAGGACTTCTCCCCCTCCACCACCAACTACTCCACCATGTAGCAACTATTTATAGTGCCCTTCTTAATGTTAGTCAGAGATTAGGATTCAGGTTTAAATAATTTGAAGTGCTCGTACTTAAAGTTGTACTTTCAGACATACATAGAAAACCCCTACTGTCTCTCGCTCTGGTCACCGTTTACAGACCCCCAGGACCCTACGCTGATTTTCTTCAAGAGTTTGCTTGTTTTCTATCAGACCTCTTGATCAATTTTGATGAAGTGCTGCTTGTAGGAGATTTTAATATTCATGTAGATGATGTAAACGATGCTCTAGGATTATCATTTGTTGATTTATTAAACTCTTTTGGGGTTAAACAAAACGTCACCAGACCAACTCATCGCTTTAACCACACACTAGACTTAATAATATCCCACGGAGCAGACGTCACTGATATAGATATTTTACCTTAGAGTGATGACATCACAGACCATTACCTCATACTGTACACACTACCGGTAGAGCAGATTAGCTGTGTTGCACCACGCTATCGACCTGGTAGGAAGGTAACATCCCGAACCATCTAGAGACGTTCCAGCGCTATTTGGATTCCAATTCATGTAGAGTTTTGACATTGGAGCTCTTTGAGTGTTTAAAGACTTTGGTATGGAGAAGCTGGTGTTGGATCTGTGATGATCTCAGATGTTGAGCTATTTTATGAGTTGCTCAGTAGCTCGACTGACTGTAAAAGACTGTAGAAAGAACATCAGTCATAATCACACACTCCAGTGCTCATGTTAGTTCTCACTCTCCAGTGTTCTGTAGTGTTTAAAGACTATAATCACACTCTTGATGTCACCCACATGAGGATGAGGTTCTGCTTTTGAGTCTGGTTCCTCTCAAGGTTCATCAGGGATAAACACATCATTCACGTTCATTCTTAAATTCTGTAAAGCTGCTTTGAGACAACATCTGTTGTGAAAAGTGATATAGAAATAAACTTTAACTTAAACTTGAAACTTGTCTTTTATTGAATTGTAAATGTTAATGATGATGTCATAATACAGCTGACCAATCAGCAGCTTCCTTTTAACATCCGTAAATCTTACAGTAAACACTCCTCTTATGTTCATGTTCATAGCACAGCAAACACACTGCAGCTGCTGTCTCCATGTGTGTGTGTGTGTGTGTGTGTGTGTGTGTGTGTGTGTGTGTGTGTGTGTGTGTGTGTGTGTGTGTGCAGGAGTGTGCGTGTGTGTGAGGTTTAGGTCAGTTATGGTTAGTGAGTGTGTCTCATAGCGAGGCAGC
>JBCEWE010000926.1:27500-48905 GCA_039877035.1 Silurus lanzhouensis
GTTTCCGAGCGTGAAGATCATCACATCGTTTGGACACTCACACACTTTCCCAGCAGCCTCTGTTTATCACAGGAAGTGACATCAGTGACATCATCCTGTTTCCTGCCAATGAGCATCACATCACATCACCTTACAGAGTCACACACACACACACACACACACACACACACACACACACACACACACACACACACACACACACTCACCTTACAGAGTCACACACACACACACACATCTTACAGAGTCACACACACACACACAGACACAGACACAGACACACACACACACACACACACCTTACAGAGTCTCACACACACACACACACACACACACACACACACACACACACACACACACACACACACTCACCTTACAGAGTCAAACACACACACACACATCTTACAGAGTCACACACACACACAGACACAGACACAGACACACACACACCTTACAGAGTCACACACACACACACACACACACACACACACACACACACACACACACACACACACACACACACACTCACCTTACAGAGTCAAACACACACACACACATCTTACAGAGTCACACACACACACACACACACACACACACACACACACACACACACACACACACACACACACACTCACCTTACAGAGTCAAACACACACACACACACACACCTTACAGAGTCACACACACACACACACACACACACACACACACACACCTTACAGAGTCACACACACACACACACACACACACACACACACACACACACACACACACACACTCACCTTACAGAGTCACACACACACACACACACACACACACACACACACACACACCTTACAGAGTCACACACACACACACTTTACGAATTCAGACAAATGATTGTCAATTTTCAAGAGAGAAATCACCTATTAAAGAGCTTTATTTCCGTCATAATGCCGTTTTTTTCATTTTCATTGCTACTGAAATCAAAACAATTACTTACTCATGAATATTCATGTGGCTGGCGGATGAATGTAATAAATATTTAGGCGCATTAATAACTAGAGGATGACTGGTTTCTGCTCGTCTTTTTTACTTGTTTTTCTCCACCAGATGTCGCCATTGTGCAAACATACAGAGGAATCGAGATACAGTTTTTCTTCTCTTATCAAGTGTTTACATTGTCAGTGTAGTATAGAGAATATTTATATTTCAAATTTATCTAAATATTTCTCATAAACATCTGAAAGGTGCAGTGTTCCTCCTAGTGTCTGTAAACATACTGAAGTTCTGAGTGAAAGGCACGTGTAAGGTGCAGGACAGACAGCAGCAGTATGACAGTAGTATAAAAAGACTCGTGTTTAAAGGTGTAACAGTTTGAGATTTTAGGTGTTTGTACGTGTAACGGTTTTTAAATCGGTGTTTATGAACAGTTCCATGCAGAGAGGATAAAGTGTCTGATGTGCAGTGAAGAAGTGTGTGATGAGCTGTAGATTCCTAGAGTTCAGTAGGTGGGACAGGGAGGAGGTGATGGACAGAGTTCAGCATCGTGACAGCTTGAAAGTCATGTGGAGCCTGGAGGCTCTGGTACCTTCTCCCTGAAGGTATGAGGCAGAAGTGGAGGTTTGATGGACGTGAGCTGTCAGTAGCTATGCTGATGGCTCTGCTAGTGAGGGGAGTGTGGAGGATGTCCATAAGTGAGGGCAAGGAGACACTGGTGATCCTGCTGACTGCATTCATATGTGTTGCAGAGTCTTTGTACAGGAGGCAGTGCAGCCTCCGTACCACACAGAGGCGTGACTGAGCTTTCCTGGTCAGTGATGTAGTGATGTCATCCTGGCGAGGTCCTCAGAGATATACACTCCCAGGAACTTGGTGCTTCTCATGGTCTTCACGGCAGCACCGTTGATGGTTAGTGGGGGTGCTGTGGAGGTCTTCTTCTGAACTCCCTGATTAGTTTCTGATATCTCCACCTGTTTCTCATCACTGCTGTGTGGATCGAGGTCCTTTTTTTGGCTCAGTTCTTTGTTTGTTTGTTGAAGTTGGGGTGTTTGTTTTCTGTGTTTGTTTTTC
Source organism: Silurus lanzhouensis (assembly GCA_039877035.1). Lineage (NCBI taxonomy): Eukaryota > Metazoa > Chordata > Actinopteri > Siluriformes > Siluridae > Silurus > Silurus lanzhouensis. Next base: position 29,550 of record JBCEWE010000926.1, read on the forward strand.
TGGATCTTTCTTGAGTTGCCCTGTTTGAGTTTGCTCTGGAATGTCCTGAAAAGATCTTGTCTGTACCTTCTGCTGGAGTTCCTGAGATTTGTTTTGAGTAAATTTTTCCTCTGCTTTAAAATTTTGCACCAAAACCAGTGAGTATAAAAGGTTCAGGTTCAGTGGATAATGTGCAGGAAGCTGCAGTCAGGTGTGTAATACATGCATGCAGGATTGAGCACAATGACCTTCACAATGACCTTCACAATGACTGAGCACCTTCACTCCAGTTGCAGTAAACATCTGTATGAGTATTTAGAAAAGGAAACAGTCAGAATAAATGAGATTTTTAATATCTTTGATTTATAAAATAAAAGTTTCTATATATTAAAACAGCATTAATGAGATTATGGAGATGCTGGTCATTAGATACAGTAGGTTTCTCACAGGACTTCACCTCACACTCATCTTCTCCTGTTTATCTTCCAGGATTCAAGTCTCAAACATCAAACAGCTACACACAGATCAGAACACAGATAAGCATCAGGTTGCAGCTAGAAACAGTGTGCGTGTGTGTGTGTGTGTGTGTGTGTGTGAGAGAGAGAGAGAGAGAGAGTGTGTGTGTGTGTGAGAGTGTGTGTTTGTGTGTGTGTGTTTGTGTGTTTGTGTGTGTGTGTGTGTGTGTGTGTGTGTGTGTGTGTGTGTGTGTGAGAGAGAGAGAGAGAGTGTGTGTGTGTGAGAGTGTGTGTTTGTGTGTGTGTGTTTGTGTGTTTGTGTGTGTGTGTGTGTGTGTGTGTGTGTGTGTGTGTGTGTCTTCACTCGGTGCAGCACTTCTTGCAGAAGTCCATGTTCTGCACCCTAGCCCTGCTGATACGGAGAAGAAGGACAGGCACCACAACCAGTCTGAAAAGGTGCTGTGCTTCACTGCTTCACTATTGGCAATAAAGAAAACAAAATAAATAAATAAATGAAGTGAGAGAAGGTATTAAAGGTATTATGTAAAAGCAAACGTGTGATTATGATCTCTTTCAGGAACAAGAATGAAATGGCTCTGGGTGTGGATTCAAGTAATCAACAAATTCATTTCCTTGTTTTCTGCCTTTAAGTTGTTTTTAGGACTGAAATTAATTGGTATGTGAACATTTTTTTCCCTGGATCTAGTCTTTTTAGTTCACCAAAATGTTCTCACCAAACCCAAAGATAACATTCCTAAGTTTGAAATAAGCAAGAAGAGTGAATATTAAACCAATTTGTGTGAATGTATTAGGACTTGTTAATCCACATTTCTTTGTAATAATGACCAATAAGGCTTGTAAGGACTTAACCAGTGCCTCCTCATCAGCATTTCCTCACTTTTTTGAGGAAATACTTGGAGTACCAAGTGATCCTACTGCAGCTTTACAGCTTTGTCCAGGTTTGTAGGCCGGTGGCATCTCTCTCACTGCTGGTCCTGATAAAAATCAACCAAAGAATTGCTCCAGTACCACCAGGTTGGATGGAGAGCGTCAGTGGAAGCCACTTTCAGGTCTCTTCAGACATGTTCAGTAGAATTCAGGCCACTCCAGGACCTTCACAGAGCCATCCCTAATCCCCTCCTGTGTTGTCTTGGCTGTGTGTTTAGGGTCGTTATCATGTAGGAAGGAGAACCTTTAGCCCAGACAGGTACTGAGAGCTGTGGAACAGGCTTTTATTGAGGAGATTCTCTGTATTTCAATCGATTCAGCTTTCTCTCAACCCTGACCAGTCTCCCAGTCACTGCTGCAGAGAAACAACCCCACTGCATTAAGTTACCACCACCATGCTTCACTGTTAGGATGGTTTTGGCCAGGTGATGAGCAGGGCCTGGTTTCCTCCAGACATAACATTTAGAATTGAGGCCAAACAGTTCAATTTTAGTTTCATCAGACCAGAGAATTTCATGCTTTCATGTGTACTGTGGAGAGGCTTCCATCTAGCTTCTTTGCCATAAAGCCCAGATTAGTGGAGGGCTGCAGTGATGCTTCAAATCAAAGGTATTTATAGTGAAAGCATCCTGTGCCTGTGGTGTCCTTCAGCATGCACTCCAAAACCATGATTAACTATTACCGTCTGTATAAACATCTAACAGCACAAGGTATTTTAATATTTTTATTGCACAATGGGGAGAACATTTAACTGTTTCTCCTCCAGGCAATGTACTTCATGAACTCTTAAAAAACAGAGAATTTCATGCTTCCATGTGAACTGTGGTCAGAGGTGGCAAAAGTACACACATCCTTTACTTAAGTAGAAGTACAGATCCTCATGGTTTAAAATTCTCGGGTAAAAGTTGAAGTACTGATTATACTTTTTTACTCAAGTGAAAGTGAAGAAGTTTTGGCTCAGACATGTACTTCAGTAAAAAGTAGTTATTACTTCTACCTGTTTTAGCTGTTAACTGGACCTCACATCATATTAGATAGATAGATAGATAGATAGATAGATAGATAGATAGATAGATAGATAGATAGATAGATAGATAGATAGATAGATAGATAGATAGATAGATAGATAGATAGATAGATAGATATATTTTTATTGTCATTGCATTGTACAGGTTCACAGCAACGAAATGCAGTTTGGCATCTACCAGAAGTGCAAAAAGTGGCAGTAGTGCAGCTAAGTATGTATCATATGTACAGCATGTGATATGTATGTAAGCATGTGTACAGTGATTAAATATAAAGGCTGTATCAGTGCAGAGACGTGTGGACATCATTAAGAGCCTTTGCTATGTTTCCACACGGACAGTTAATGAGGTGACACCGGAGAAACTGCACCTCTTCAAGTCAAGTCAGGAAGCTTATATATATCAAATTATAGACATTTTACAGATTTGAATGATGAATTGTTTTTATCTGTACGATCAATAAAGACAGTAATTTAAGTTTGTGTCTTCATTATGAGGGGAAAACCCACAAAACGCCCCCTAGAGGGTAAATTGTGTAAAACATGGCGGATTTGGTGTTTGATTTAAAACTTTGTGCAATTACTGATTAATAATATTTTTCGGTGGAGTTTATTTATTTATTTTATATCTAAGTGAAGAAAGGACGTCGTGAATAAGTGTATGTTTTGCTGGAGGTTTTAATTTCGCCTCTTTTATATTTATTTATGTATTTACATTTTTTATAAAAATGTTAAAAACAGAAATGTGCTGAATTGAGCGTGTTAATAAAATCTAGTGCCGTTTACAATCATTTAAATTTTGACAGCCGAATATATATATATATTAATACAAAACTAATTAAAATATTGTTATCTAATGAATGTATCCAGGCAGAAGATCCACATGTAGAACACAAGCAGAGAAAAGATGATGATGATCAGGAATGTGTCTGTTCTCAGTCATGTTCTCATCACTGACTCCCTCTGTCTCATCCACATTAACCCCAAACTTCTTACTGCCTCCTGCCTGCTGATTCTTATCTCCATAAACTAGTCTACATCTGTGGTGAGTGAGGGTCAGGACTTTATACACCAGCGGAGTGAAAACGACGCGCAGTAACAGGAAATCAGTTGTTCGGCTGAAAACTAAAGTCACGAGCCGGTTTTGAAAATGTAAGAAGTAAAAAGTACAGATATTTGTGTAAAAATGTAATGAGTAAAAGTAAAAAGTCTGAAAAATAAATAGTGGAGTAAAAAACTGATACCAGAAAAAATCTACTGAAGTACAGAAACGAAGTATTTGTACTCCTTTACTTCCTCCTCTGACTGTGGAGAGGCTTCCAGGGAGGTCTGGTCTAGAGACAGTGGCATTGAGTAAAAGACAGGAGGTGGAGCTGGTGATGTTGAGATGTTTGTTGAGAGTGACGACGATGGACAGGATTAGAAATGAGTTTATTAGAGGGACAGCACATGTAGGACGTTTTGGAGACAAGGTGAGGGAGGTGAGATTGAGATGGTTTGGACATGTGCAGAGGAGGGACATGGGGTATATCAGTAGTAGAATGCTGAGGATGGAGACACCAGGAAGGAGGAAAAGAGGAAGAACAAGGAGGAGGTTTATGGATGTGGTGAAGGAAGACATGCAGGTAGTTGGTGTGAAAGAGGCAGATGTAGAGGACAGGGGGTGTGGAGACGGATGATCTGCTGTGGAGACTCCTAATGGGAGAAGCTGAAAAAGAAGAAGTTGTAAATGGTTTGAATACTTATGTGATATTTCTGATAGATATATATAAATAATACAGAGAGAAAGTAAGTAGCAAGTAAACAAAAATAAACAAAATGTGTATGTTCAGGTGTGATATATAGATGGACTAGAATGGAATAAGATACAGGGATGTACTAAGATGTACGGTATCATAAAATATATATGCACTTATTTTTATTGCACAATAAGGAGAGCATTTAAGAGTTCATGAAGTACATTGCCTGGAGGAGAAACAGTTAAATGTTCTCCCCATTGTGCAATAAAAATATTAAAATACCTTGTGCTGTTAGATGTTTATACAGACGGTAATAGTTAATCATGGTTTTGGAGTGCATGCTGAAGGACACCACAGGCACAGGATGCTTTCACTATAAATACCTTTGATTAGATTTACCTAAATTTGAGCTCAGAGTTCAGGAAGTGTGAACGCTGTAGTACAAAGATCCCATTACTAAACTATCTTGAAACAGTGGACTGGTGTTCACATGACCTGATCCCAGATCTGTAAAGCAATTTGTAATTTTCAGTAATACACCAAAAAACATGATCAGCTTCAGTACCATCGAGTAAAGAGAAACGACTACTGTAGTTATTAATATATGTAACCAGACAACCTTTTTGATGTGAGAACATAATCTCCTGTTGAATGTTAGTGCCAGTGAAAAAAAAATAAATATATGAATGGATTAACCTGGATTAAGACTTCAGTTTAGCAAACCTGTATAAACAAGTTATTTATTAATTTCCATTTTGTAATATGTAGTTCTGATAAAATCTCTAAATGTAAAAGCAGATTCTTTAGATCATGAGCCTCATCCACAAAAAAGCCTGCACTCTGACCTAAAACCTGGGATTTGTGAAGAAAGAATTTCACTGTGCTGTACATGTGACAATAAAAAAGCCTTTTTTTTAATCTTTATTTTCAATGAAAAGACAGACTGGTATTGCAGTTTATTGCTTATTGGATACAAGATTTGTTTAGCTGAAGATGTTTATATGTATTACTTACACACACACACCCCCCCCCCCCCCAGTTATTGCAGGTACTAACTAATTAGGTTCATTGGTACCAATTAAATCAATTATTTGTGTGGCATTTTTATACAAGCTTTATTCTATTGAAATGCCAACTCTTCTGTTAAACATTCTTAATAAGAACCATCAAAATAGGGTTTTATGATTGTGATCCCTGTGAGATCCCTGTGGTGGAACCCTGTGGAACCTGATCACAGAGCATTCCAAACTTTTCTGACATCAGTGTGTACTGAGAGTGAAATTGCAGCATGTGACTGGAGCAGAATAAAGTGAGCGACGCATTACTTTTTAAGTTACTGTGTTGTTCTTCCTCATTCAGATCTGTGTGTGTGTGTGTGTGTGTGTGTGTGTGTGTGTGTGTGTGTGTGTGTGTGTGTGTGTGTGTAGATTTAAACAATGAAGCTGTGTGCTCTGAATCTCTGCCTTCTGCTGGCATCATTTACATTTAAAGCAGGTAAGCAATGAGAATTATACAGGTAGATTTACAGATTTTAATGTTCATATTAATTATTTAATGTTCATATTTCTATTTTTATTTATCTCAGTTGATGGTTACTATAAACAAATACTCAGTCAGTGTCATTACACTCGGGATCTGGTCAACATTGAATTCATTCAGTCTCTGTACTTCAACATGGCTGAATATCTGCGGTACAACAGCACAACGGACAGATACACCGGGTTCACAGTTTATGGAGCGAGACTGGCTGAATCACTGAACCTAAACCCCAAAAACAGTCTGTATTCCTATCTGTACACCTTCTGCAGATTTTACAGCGATCGATTTTCATCAAATGTTTTGAAGAAAGGTAGGAATCTCTCAGTTATTAACAGTGATGTAGCAGATTTTTAATCTTTCTGTTCCTCTATAATGTGTAACAGTTACAGTCACATCCATTTCAGACGGTCAGACAGACACAGTTAGACCTCAGTGTTCAGTCGTATTCATGCCGCTTCTCATTTTGTCTCCAGTGAAACCTGATGTGGTGTTGAGATCATTGACATCGGAGTCTGATCTCCCCGTAGCCAAGCTGATGTGCAGTCTGTATGATTATCACCCAAAAGGAATCAATGTGACCTGGCTGAGAGACGGCATGGTCCTAAAAGAAGGTGTTTCCTCCACTGAGGAGCTTTCAAATGGAGACTGGTACTATCAGTTCCACACTTTTCTAGAGTACACACCGAGACCTGGAGAAAACATCTCCTGCATGGTGAAGCATGAGAGCTTAACACAGCCACTTATACACACCTGGGGTGAGACTCTGGGCTCTTTTTTCCAATGTCTATTAATTCAGGTGTATTACAGTCAGATATCATGCTTAAGTGTGCAGATCCTGGAGATCCAGGCAGATTCCAGCTTAATTCAAGGATCTGGATGTTAACTGAGGATATAAAATGGTTTTCTTGTTCTCAGATCCTCCATTTCCTGTGGATGAGAGGAACAAGCTGATCATTGGCATTTTCTTCCTGATATTGGGAATCGTTTTGGCTGTTTCTGGATGTCTTTATTACTTACTGAGATCCAAAAGTGAGTACAAAGAAAAAAATATATTATTCTTATTAAAATTAAATCCTATAAAAAAACTATTCAGAATATGAGTCTAAAGAGTGATGCAATAAACCACATGGTTTTATGACTGAAAAGTCTGAACACACAGAAACTTTGTGAAGAACTGACAGGTGAAAGATCCAGGGGCAGAATACAGATTCGAGAGCTGAAGGCACATTTGTTTGACCAACTGGGTAGTGATGTGTGGTGAGGGCAGGGTGGTGATTGAGTCAATCTAAGATTAACCTCAAGCAGGAAGTAGATCTGGAGCACAGAGAGAAAAGTGTCATTCACTGAGCAATCTGTTTACTTCTATTTTTAATGTACATAATGTTTTTTTCCAGAACACACTGTAAAGGCTCAAAGATCACACACAAACATCTGATTTGCTTAAATGAATCCCAATCTTTATTCCAGATTAACATAAAATCTGTTTTTGTCTTTGCAGAATGCACCAATTCAGAAGCTTTAAAATTTATCAGAGACTACAATGCATGTATACATGAATACCAATAATAACTACAATTTTCAATGATTTAATGCATTCTTAATATAAATCATTTGAAGGTTGGGTTTGGAATGAATGCATTAATGAGGTGTGATCTAATACTCTAAACTCACATATCCTTTAAGAACTGAATGTCGGGTTTCTGTAATTTCATGGGATTAGAGTTATGATTTTTTTTTTTTACTACTTTCTCATTTTGGACTCATGATCCCGAAATTTCACTTCTTGAAAATTATAATGTAAATCCTGTAAAAAAGAGAAAATAGCAGTGAGTCTGCTGCAGAAAAGTGACCATGAGCCACATCTCATAAAGCAATAATAAAACGTTATCAAATTAATAACCAGTCACTTTTACAGGTGGAATGAGTTTGAGTTTGATTGAGAAATGTATCAGCCTTACTTTTAATTCGTTCTAACATTTATACTCCAAAATTATTATCCACCCATTAGATGAAAATATTTTGTGATCATCTAAATTGCTATGATTCTGAATTTTACAACAGTAACAGTATAACAGTAGGAGTGATACGCTTAACATGTATTAGCATTTAATTATCTAGTCTATAACAACGCCAAATATCTATAGGCTTTGTGTTTCCTGCACCTCAACACAACTATTACTGTGTAGAATACTGCCATTGTGTTTTATCATATTATTGATTATTTCACTACTGGATGTACTACTTATGTCTAAATGTATTGTGTTGTTTAATGAATCAAAAATAAACTCTGAAAAAACAGAATGCATCATTACTTTATTATTAATTTATATCTGATTAACAACATGCCAAGACATAGGTACACTTAAGTGCTCAAAAACTAGGATGACACAATATCCTCAACAGAAATGTGATATTGTCAGGCTGGAAGGACGAGCAGAAGCCGAAGTTCAACAGAACAAAGATTGGTTTAATGATGTAGGGAATGTAGACAAACCAACACAGCAGTAAGCACAGGATCACTGAAGGCACAGGCAAAGAGCAGTTCATAAGATATATCCACAGACTAGAACCACAATGAGATAAGTCCTTGGTGACAATCCACAAAGAGGTAGTCCATAGAGAGCAGTCAGAAGGTCCAGTGAAGTTCTCCAGACTAACTGGTAGAACAGACGGGGAGCGTTTGGAAGTGTGTGCTTATGTAGTGTGAGCTGATGAGAGACAGGTGTGTGTGATTAGTAGGACGGGGAGCTGCTAGGAGGAATGTGTGGCTCAAGAGAGGGTGTGGCTGGTGGATCCCTGACAGATATAGCATATATTAGGTTATTATTAGGCTAACTATTAGGCTATTTAGCCCCCATTTTCACAGTGACTAAACAGTTGCTGATTTAACCCCCTATGGTTGTGGAATAAATGGATGATGTTGTGTACAGAGGCTGTGTACTGCTACACCTTGATGAGATTCATTCATCTTATTGCTTTAATACTAATATTTGGAGTTTTAATTAAATATAGAAAAAAGTCATAATTCTATACTCTAAAGCTATTTCAGATCAATACTTTATCTCATTTCAAATCATTTCATTTCAAGTCATAGCATTAGTACCTCGCCACTGTACCGTGTTAATTCATGTCAACTACAGCAGTGAATTTGATCAATAATCTCCTGTAGTTATTGACATTTATTAGATCATCACCTGACCCTGCAGAGACCCTCGACTGGCCCACTGAATGACTTGAATCATTGTTTCATCACACGCCAGATGATGTAGCTTCCCTTTAATCAGTGAGGAAAAATTTGTACAATGGTATAATGATCATTTTCTAGACTAAAAAATGTTGTTGGAATAAAGGTAACAGTTCTCTGGTTAAGGTTTTGATTGTTCTCTGTCTGTCAGGGTCTTTCAGGTTCTCTGCACTGTGAGATCCTGTGAGATTATTCTTGCCACCCTGCCTGGTCTGGTTCCTGTTCCTGACCCCTGTTCTGCTCTGCCCTATATTTCCATATCTCCCTGGTTACCGGTTTGGACTCTGGACTGTTTTTGCTCTACCTGATATTGCTCAGTATGCCGTGCCTGATTTTTGGACTGTTTTTGTACTCTGATTTTGGTTCTTTCTGCATTGCTCTTTCTGCTGGCTCTTGGGTTTTGGACTGGTTATTGGACTGTGCCCCATTTCTCTGACCCTATTACTGTTTCTCTGCTTGCTACCCCTTTATTAAAGACAGTTTAACTCTCCTTTTGTGTCCTGCATTTGGGTACTCCTTCCAACTACCTGCATCTGACAGAATAACCTGTCCCTGTCCCAGCCTGTGTCCCTGATAATAATAATAATCTAGCCAGCAATGGACCCTGCAGATACCCAGAATCCGTGGTCCCACCTAAACACCTTGAAGCTGGCTTCGGCATTAGGAGAACCATGGCGTTCAGAAATCTGTTACAGCTCTGGGATACCAGCTCCAGCATAGTGGTGTCAATCACAATCCCTCATTTGAGCCAAACCAGCAGCAATCCCCCCAACCCCACCTCCAAATCTCGCTGGAAGTGCCACTCATCCTTGGTTCTTCACTGAGGGTGCCACCCAGCCTCAGCCTTCCTGCCTGGCTGGGGGTATCGCCCAGCTCTTCTGACCTGCCGAGATCAGGACACTCTGTCTGTCTGCTCGGCCGAGCATGCCCCCAGCCTTTCAGCCCTGCCAAGAATGCCTCCTGGTCCCCCTGCATTATAGATAATGTCATGCAGCCTGGCAGTCATTCTGAGGATGCCTCTGTAATTACAGGATGCAGAAAAACGAGTAGATGTTTTTGTAACATCTAGATTAGACTACTGTAACACTTTACTGTCTGGGTGTTGGAGTAAGTGCAGAAATAAGCTTCAGTTAGTTCAGAATGCAGCAGCAAGAGAATGAATTTAGACTGTAATTAATATTAACAGTCTGCTACAATGTGCTCTGAGCAGTTCTGAGCAGTTTATAACCTCAACACTGATGAAACTGTAATGAATCCACATTTGGTGCCACCCAGATGAGGATGGGTTCCCTTTTGAGACCTTTTGCAGTGTCTCCACTATGTTCTCCTGTAGAGTCTTGCCAGAATGAATGCTTATAGTATTATGTTTGTAAAACAGTTTCACCCAGAGTTAGCAAACATGGAGAAAGCCACAGTGGGCTTTAAATAGAACCTTGTGAAACGCTTTACTTTTGTAAAACACTAAATAAGACATGAGACAGGAAGTTCTGTTAACTGTCCAGCAACATTTTCTACTCTATCAGGGTGAATATAATGTTTTTTTCTTCTTTCTACACCTCCCTGGTTCATCTTGATGCAGTACCCCTAGATGGTGTTCTGGTGCTGCTGCTGAAGATGGTATTATGAACGTGAGGAGCCACAACCCTGATTAGAGGCCAGTGGCAAATCATTTATTGCTTTAACTAGCTCTGTCTCTGTGCTTTAATAACACCGAATATAATACCTCTAATAAATACTTTTCCTATGTAAATATAAGTCTAATGTTTTACCTGACTTTTCAACTCCATCCACAGGAGAGGTTTGACCACGCCCCACTGCCAGGTAAAAGGATAGAGTAAAAATCTGAATCCTCTTTAACCTAGATACAAGAACCAAAGAATATGAATGGTTAGCATTTAAGGAAGTGCATATTATATGTGTGTGTGAAGATTAAACATCACAATAGCAGGTTGAACACATTACTGTAAAGTGGAATCTATGAAGATGAAGCTGTGTGTGATTCTCATCGTTTCGACTTTTCTGCCAGTGAACAGTGTGTGTAAGTAGAACAGAAGAGAATACTTGGATGTGATCAGTGGTGTTTAAGAGAACAGACTTTAAAATAAATGTGTTTCTTCCTCCAGTTGTATACAAGTTCACTGAACTGGTTGGCTGCAGTGACTCTGTGGATGAACCGATATTATTGTACAGTCTGGACAGAAATGAAATAGTCTTTAAAGATTACAAAGCCAACAACCAGGTCAGCCGACTTCCTCCGTTTGCAGATCCAGTTGATTTTGAAAACTTGGATGACTATGCCATTTCTAAAAGAGATGAATGCATTCATACCATCGAAAATGTGACAGCAACAATCGGCTATCAAACTGAGAACAAAGGTGATGAACTTTTTTTTATTATGTTTTAAAGCAGTTTAACTAAAAGTTGTAAATGTACACTCTGCTTCATGAGCACTTTATCACCCTATAAACTGTTCAGTTCAGATTAATAATTAAATATATACACATAGCAGGGGTGTGTAGAATTATACACACAAGGATACTTGACATGATTCACACATATCTAGTGTTACAGCTTTAAGATGATATGTATATATTCAGCATCTGAGTATTTCAGTTCTCAGCATCACTCAGTGATCAAACACAGATCCAGCAGCTGGACACTTTTTAGGGAAACAGTTTTTGTACGGTGCAGGATTTATATATTTTGTGTAAAATGATGACTTTCTCTGTTCAGTGCCTCCAGATTGCAGCATCTACCCCAAACATGACGTGGTTCCTGGAGTAAAAAATAACTTCATCTGTTTCGTAACAAATTTTTATCCTCCACACATCAAACTGAGGTGGATGAGGAACGGTGTGTTTGTAACAAAGAGGGGGTGTACATCAGCCAGTTTTCTATAAACAGTGATGGAACCTTCAATATATTCTCCACACTGACCACTTCTTCTGATAAAGGAGATAGATTCAGCTGCATGGTGGAGCACCAAGCTCCGGACTCCCCTCAGTCCATAACATGGGGTAAGGAACATCTTCACTGCATTATATACCATTTTATTCACTATTTAACACTCACTGTGTGTGTGTGTGTGTGTGTGTGTGTGTGTGTGTGTGTGTGTGTGTGTGTGTGTGTGTGTGTGTGTGTGTGTGTGTGTTCGTGTGTGTTTGACAGATGAATCAATGGAACCTCCACGTCTCACCCCGAGTGTAACTCCGACGGTGGTGTTTGCAGTGGGAATAGCGGTGGGAATATTGGGATTAGCGACAGGAATTTTCTTCGTCATTAAAGGGACGTGTTTCTGTTAAATTCCCGTCACAGTATCAGATATTCAGGATCAGATATTCAGGATCAGATATTCAGGATCAGATATTCAGGATCAGATATTCAGGATCAGTAGCAACAACTACAATTCTGATATGGCTACTGATGAATAATAAATACATATGATCTGATTATCACTACATTATATCTTGTGGAACTTTGGTAAAAACTAATCATCATCTTCTGACCAATCAGAATCCAGAATATACTACTTTATAATAATAATAATAGAATATTAACAATCCTGATCTCACCTGAACTCTATCTCATTTGCATGTAGTTCTTCACACTGTATTTCAGAGCATCTAGATGATCTAAATCATAAACACTTTCTTCTGTGAGCACATTTATTAATTCATATACAAATAAAACTGTTTCTTTGTTCTTCACTGTTTACATGAAAACACGTCTCTAAATAAAGAATAAAATCACTGGAATAATTGAGTGTATTAACAGCTGCTTCTGTTTTCACTGCACTTTATTTGAATAAATGTGTAAATACACTGTAGGTCATTAAATCCACCATGATCTCATCCAACATCTCCGCTCATTGGTGTAAATATAAAATCCCATCATATCATTACATATAATGATTATATTAGCAGATCCTGTAAGTTCTGTATGCTGAGAAATGAAGTCCTTTATAAAGCAGATGGAGATCTGATCTATGGAACACCATCACCATGATGAGTTGGAGTCTGGAACAGTGTTCAGGGAGGTGGTACGTAACTTTCACATGACACATGTTTTTCCAGTAGAAAATTCCTCAGATCATCACACTGCCTCCACCAGCTCACTGTCTTCCCTTATCCTGGAAAAGAAACAGCAGGAAACTGCTCTATGGTCCAGTTTTGATGCTCATATGCCCAGTGAAGGAGCTTTGGGTGGTTTACAGGGTGGGCAGGTGCTTTCTGAGCGCTCTGCAGTGGTTTCAGTGTGGTGACGTAATGGATTTGTTCACACGGACTTTACTACAGTACTAAAGACCAACAACATTTCTACAAACATAAGTTTTATAAGAAATCTGTTTTAACTCAGAGAATCTCACTGAAATGAGGTCAGGACGCCCCCTAGTGGACAACTCATGTGTCTGACCAATCAGAGAGCACAGTTGTATCATGTGACTTTGAGTTTTAATTTTATTTCTTACATTTCTACACACATGCAGGACTGAAATAAAAACATCCACAAATGTAAGTAAAATCTAAACAAAAAAAATCTAAATGCAGTCCAACAGCATTCAATGACTTTTTTTTATTACAGAGACGTCTTTAAATAATAATCATCATAATAATAATAAATCTATAATTGTGATTATTATTATTATTATTATAAAAGTTTAATACACACACACTTTATATATTCGAATACAGAAACAGGAAACGACTCATATGAAGGTGCTGAGGAGGCGTGTCCCCGTCTCTACATCTCACTTCATCACACACACACACACACACACACACACACACACACTTCAGTTCTGTTAATATTCATCTTTATTCCAATACAAATTCATTCCTTTTTAAAAACAGGCTCAAAAACTCACACAAGCAGAAACATTTAAAAACACTTTTATTCTGATTTCATAATGAAGTAAAACAGTGGCAGTAAAATCATCAGGGTGAAGATGATGTAAACACACACACACACACACACACACACACACACACACACACACACACACACACACACAGTGAAAAGCTCAGGCTGGTTATCGTGCTAGCAGTAAGTAATTTAATGTGTGTGTGGTGTAATAAGTGTGAGACGCTGATGTACACACACACTTCCTGTTCTCTCACTTTTTATATACAAATGAAATGAATATAAATCATCATTAATTATAAACACTGTGCTGTGTGTCCTCTCACACCCCAATCATTTATTAACTTTTATTCAGTTATGATATAACGCATCTATTTAAAAAAAAAAATGTTTGTGTGTGTGTGTGTGTGTGTGTGTGTGTGTGTGTGTGTGTGTGTGTGTGTGTGTGTGTGTGTTGAATCATCACTACATTTACTCATATATTACAGTAGGATTTTATTTTATACAAGAAAATATAGAATTAAACCATTGTGACCTTTTCAGCTCTGAATGAGTGCATGTGTGTGTGTGTGTGTGTGTGTGTGTGTGTGTGTGTGTGTGTGTGTGTGTGTGTGTGTGTGTGTGTGTGTGTGACATTAAAACACTGAGTTGCATCTGCAATAACATCAGCAAACATTTACCTAAACTAACACTGTTCATCATCATCATCATCATCATCATCAGGATCATCAGGATACACACACACACACACACACACACACACACACACACACACACAATAAAACCAACTTGTATAAAATGTGAGTTACACACACACACACACACACACACACACACACACACACACACACACACACACACACAATAAAACCAACTTGTATATTGAATGTTAAATACTTTTCACTACTTCACTCTGTGTGTGTGTGTGTGTGTGTGTGTGTGTGTGTGTGTGTGTGTGTGTGTGTGTGTGTGTGTGTGTGTGTAACTCACATTTTATTACATAGAAATAAAATTTAATATTTTGTGATTTTTTTTATAAAACACCACATGAATAAAGAGTTTCAGTAAAATTCTGGGTTAATATTAAAACACACACATGTGCAAGTCTTTATTATTATTATTATTTATACACAGTTTTCTCCTGATGCTAATCTGCATGGCTGCTGAACAGAGTTTCAGGTATTAGTGGTGAAACTCTGCCCCACAGGCAGCAGCACTTTGTAGAGAATAATAAAATAAGCTGCAGTTTGCTAATGTGGCGTTTACACACACCCGCGTTCTCGATGTGCTAGCATAAAGTTTTAAAATATACACACTGCTGATTAGCATGAAGGCTGAAATGAGTCACATGTTCGTATGAATGCACATTTTTTATGTTGGCGAATTTGCATAATTGGTGAAAAATCTTTTATAGCTAGTTTTTTGCTAACTGGGAAATGTATAAAAAATGTGTGATACGAATTTACACGTGAATCTGCTGCTCATCGATGCATCGAAACGTTCATTTTATTCACAAAGAAAAAGCATCAGAGATGTGACCTGTATGTTAAATGTCTGAGATTAATGAGTGTAAAGTTAATGACTCGTTAGTGACTCGTTAGTGACTCGTTAGCGACTCGTTAGCGACTCGTTAGCGACTCATTAGCTGCAGTATAAAGCAAATGCATCCACTAAATTAACACAAATGTCCTCATTAAAACTCTCCCTCAGCTTCCTGTACGCAGTTCCTGTCCTTTACCTCGACATGACACCAGAACGCTAACGCTAACTAGCATCTACGGCTAAGTCTATTATTGGAAGCGCTTTACAAAAACAGAACTGAATTGAGTTACTGCGATACTGCGAGTGTGAAATATTTAAAAAATAATTAAATTAAGACGTGAAATTCATCTTCACTTCACCTCACTACACAACTTTACCTTTAAATAGCTCCGCCCACTTCTGAACCAAAACAGCAATATTTTACAAGGAGAAAGAGAAGGAAGAGTCGATTGTTTCAGCATTTCGAGTCTCTATAAAAAATAAGCATCTTTTATAAAAACGTTTTTATAAAATATAAGGTAACATGTGTGTAGCAGTTGCTAGCGCTATGCTAATTCAGGTGGGCGTGGCCTTGGGCGTGGTAGGGTTTAGGGGAAGTGCGCCGGGGAGTTCTGGATGGTGGGAGCCTCCACTCGGTGGTCGAGTTGATTCTGAAGCCTGGTGAGGTTGGAAAGTTCCTCGAGTTCCTGAAACTGGCGGTCGGTTTTGTGGCTGACGAGCGAGCGGTAAAAATGGACGGCGAAGATGATGAAGACGAAGCCACAGGGGATGATGATGATGGTGGCGGCGTAGGCGGCGGCCTCTCCGGCGCTGATCCCGACGACGACTTTCTCTGTGGAGTTGGTGCTTGGTGAGGCGGTGGTCTCCTTGGGGTTCAGCGGTGTTTTCTGTGGGAGGAACTTGACCCAGCAGAGCAGCAGAACCTCGACGAGGAACAGGAAGGTACCGATGACGGTGGAGAAGGCCCAGGCCAGCTCCACGTGATGGTGCATGCGCTCGTGAGGAGATTCCTTCACCGAGTTCAGGTTGTGGACGTTACTCACCGCCTCGATGTTGGGCAGGATGCAGGTGCTGATCATCAGAGCGAACAGGTGAACCGCAACCAACACCGTGGTACAGGCGCTGAACGCTATCAGGAGGAGGGGGTGGTAATCATAATCCCGCTCCAACTGCACCTCCACCATCGCCACCTGCACACAACAACACCACAACAACCTCTTCAGTACACACACTACATCACAACAACCTCTTCGCTACACACAACAACACAACAACCCCTCAGTACACACACTACATCACAACAACCTCATCGGTACACACAACAACACAACAACCCCTCAGTATACACACTACATCACAACAACCTCATCGGTACACACAACAACACAACAACCCCTCAGTACACACACACTACATCACAACAACCTCTTCGGTACACACAACAACACAACAACCCCTCAGTACACACACTACATCACAACAACCTCATCGGTACACACAACAACACAACAACCCCTCAGTACACACACTACATCACAACAACCTCATCGGTACACACAACAACACAACAACCCCTCAGTACACACACTACATCACAACAACCTCATCGGTACACACAACAACACAACAACCCTCAGTACACACACTACATCACAACAACCTCATCGGTACAACAACAACAACAACAAAACACAAAAACACAACAACCCCTCAGTACACACACTACATCACAACAACCTCATCGGTACACACAACAACACAACAACCCTCAGTACACACACTACATCACAACAACCTCATCGTACACACAACAACACAACAACCCCTCAGTACACACACTACATCACAACAACCTCATCGGTACACACAACAACACAACAACCCTCAGTACACACACTACATCACAACAACCTCATCGGTACACACAACAACACAACAACCCCTCAGTACACACACTACATCACAACAACCTCATCGGTACACACAACAACACAACAACCCTCAGTACACACACTACATCACAACAACCTCATCGGTACACACAACAACACAACAACCCCTCAGTACACACACTACATCACAACAACCTCATCGGTACACACAACAACACAACAACCCTCAGTACACACACTACATCACAACAACCTCATCGGTACACACAACAACACAACAACCCCTCAGTACACACACTACATCACAACAACCTCATCGGTACACACAACAACACAACAACCCCTCAGTACACACACTACATCACAACAACCTCATCGGTACACACAACAACACAACAACCCCTCAGTACACACACTACATCACAACAACCTCATCGGTACACACAACAACACAACAACCCCTCAGTACACACACTACATCACAACAACCTCATCGGTACACACAACAACACAACAACCCCTCAGTACACACACTACATCACAACAACCTCATCGGTACACACAACAACACAACAACCCCTCAGTACACACACACTACATCACAACAACCTCATCGGTACACACAACAACACAACAACCCCTCAGTTCACACACACTACATCACAACAACCTCATCGGTACACACAACAACACAACAACCCCTCAGTACACACACTACATCACAACAACCTCATCAGTACACACAACAACACAACAACCCCTCAGTACACACACACTACATCACAACAACCTCATCGGTACACACAACAACACAACAACCCCTCAGTACACACACACTACATCACAACAACCTCATCGGTACACACAACAACACAAACCCTCAGTACACACACACTACATCACAACAACCTCATCGGTACACACAACAACACAACAACCCCTCAGTACACACACACTACATCACAACAACCTCATCGGTACACACAACAACACAACAACCCCTCAGTAACACACACTACATCACAACAACCTCATCGGTACACACAACAACACAACAACCCCTCAGTACACACACTACATCACAACAACCTCATCGGTACACACAACAACACAACAACCCCTCAGTAACACACACACACAACACACACACACACACACACACACTTACACACTCGCACACAAACACAAGTTCTTCATGATGGTTGAGGGGGGCATCTCAGCAGTTTGTGTAGAAGTGCTTTCAGACTGGCGTCAGCTGGATGAGAGACGCGGGTGAAGTGTTTCCTTCCCACCACCCCACCATCACCCCACCATCACCCCACCATCACCCGATCATCACCCCACCATCACCCGATCATCACCCGATCATCACCCCACCATCACCCGATCATCACCCGATCATCACCCGATCATCACCCCACCATCACCCGATCATCACCCGATCATCACCCGATCATCACCCGATCATCACCCGATCATCACCTGAGCACCATAAAATGTAAATTAATGAATAAACTACAATAATATTGTGTATAACTGTTTTGGTAGAGCCAGATGTTAGGAGCATGGGCACACACACACACACACACACACACACACACACACACACACACACACACACACAGAAGGATGTGTGGATAAGTAGATAAATAAATGTTACCAAATATAGAATTTGTACTTCTCTCTCTCACACACACACACACACACACACACACAACACACACACACACACACACACTGCACTTTTTAACTGTGTAAATTTTAGAAGTTTATAATGCGAGTGTGTGATTAATCTTGTCTCACTCCTGAACCCCTGGCACGTGGATCACGTGACACGTGTGTGTTTGGCGTACGTGTTTGCGGCGAGGTCGAGACGTGTAACCTGTAGGACAGTTGGTTCATCTGATCTCACTGATTCTTACTGAGTATAAAGATGAAATTCTCCATCAGTCTGAAGAAGCTGCGTTCCAGCATCAGTGAAATTCACCTCTGTAAAGTCACATGACCACCAAATCACACTAAACCACACCCTCTTTTAGTAAACTCCACCCACTATTTAGTCTCAGTTAGAGGTGGGAATAAAAACATGGAAAACACACACGGAGAACCGAAGAACCCTTATTTCTGTTAATAA
>JBCEWE010000914.1:5000-48882 GCA_039877035.1 Silurus lanzhouensis
GTGTTAATTATACAGATATAGTTTTTTTGTGTTTTCTTGTGTTAATAGGGCTTCCAGTTTATTTAGGGGATGATAGAGAATTGTGTAGTATTTCTGGCCGAGTGGTTAAGGCGATGGACTAGCAATTCATTGGGGTCTCCCCATGTGGGTTCAAATCCTGCCGACTGCGATTTGTTTTCTGTTCACATTTCGTGTTAATGATAAAGATGTGGTTTACTTGTGTTTTCTTGTGTTAATAGGGGTTCCAGTTGAAATAGGGGTGACTGTTAACTGTGCAGTAGCTGTGGCCGAGTGGTTAAGGCGATGGATTTGAAATCCATTGGGGTCTCCCCACGCAGGTTTAAATCCTGCTGACTACGATTTACTTTCTGTTTATATTTTCTATGAATTACACCGATCCAGTTAGTTTACAGGTTGTTGTGTTAATAGGGCTTCCAGTTTAAGTAGGGGATGATAGAGCCTTGTGTAGTATTCGTGGCCGAGTGGTTAAGGCGATGGACTAGAAATCTATTGGGGTCTCTCCGCGCAGGTTCGAGTTCTGCCGACTACGATTTGTTTTTTTTTTCTGTTCACATTTCGTGTTAATTATACAGATATGGTTCATTTAGGTTTTCTTGTGTTAATAGGGCTTCCAGTTTAAGTAGGGGATGATAAAGACTTGTGTAGTAGTTGTGGTCGAGTGGTTAAGGTGATGGACTTGAAATCCATTGGCGTCTCCCTGTGCAGGTTAAAATCCTGCTGACTACGATTTACTTTCTGTTTTTTATTTCTTATTAACTCATGGTCCCCTGGTGGTCTAGTGGTTAAGACGCAGCGCTCCCACGCTGCGACCCGGGTTCGATTCCCGGTCAGGGAACCATCCCCAGCCACTCTCAGTGCCGATCCCAAGCCCGGATAAATTGGGGAGGGTTGCGTTGGGAAGGGCATCCAGCGTAAAACATGTGCCAAATCAAACGTGCGGAGGATCCGCTGTGGCGACAACTAACGGGAGAAGCCGAAAGAAAGTTTATTTCTTACTAACTCTCTTCTCTAACTTTACCATTCACTTCACTGACCATTACACTCACATCATTGACCATTACACTCACATCACTGACCATCACACTCACATCAATGACCATCACACTCCCATTACTGATCAACACACATCACTGATTATCACACACTCATGACCGACCATCACACTCATCACTGACCATTAAACTCACATTAGTGACCATCACAATCACATCACTGATCAACACACATCACTGACTTTCAAACTCACATAGCTGACAATCACATGACCATCACATGACCATCACACTCATCACTGACCATCACAATTACATCACTGATCATCACACTCACATCACTGACCATTACTGACCATCACAATCACATCACTGATCATCACACTCATCACTGATCATCACACTCAACACTGATCATCACACTTCACTGACCATCACACTCATCACTGACCATCACACTCATCACTGACCATCACGCTCACATCACTGATCATCACGCTCACATCACTGACCATCACACTCATCACTGACCATCACACTCACATCACGGACCATTACACACTCATCACTGACCATCACACTCACCACTGACCATTACACACTCATCACTGACCAACACACTCACATCACTGACCATTACACTCATATTACCGACCATTACACTCACATCACTGACCATCACACTCATCACTGACCATCTCATTCACATCACTGATCATTACACTTATCACTGATCATTACACACATCACTGACCATCACAATCACACCACTGATCATCACACTTAACACTGATCATCACACTCACATCACTGACCATCACACTCACATCACTGACCATCACACTCATCACTGACCATCACACTCACATCACTGACCATCACACTCACATCACTGACCATCACACTTGACCATCACACTCACATCACTGACCATCACACTCATCACTGACCATCACACTCACATCACTGACCATCACACTCATCACTGACCATCATGCTCACATCACTGACCATCACACTCACATCACTGACCCTCACTCTCACATCACTGACCATCACACTCATCACTGACCATCACACTCACATCACTGACCATCACACTCATCACTGACCATAACACACTCATCACTGACCATCACACTCAAATCACTGACCATGACGCTCATATCACTGACCATTACACACTCATCCACACCCACACTCATCGGATCCTTGGCAGAAACATCATACAGAAATGAAGCTGAGATATTAGAGGAGTGGCAGGAGTTCTACCGCCCAGATCACATGTATGTGTAGGTGATTGGTGTTTTTAAGGAGTTCACCTGTGACTCCCTCGAAGATGAACTGGTGCTGATGGTGTATGAGGATGAAAATGTGTTTGCTAATGAAGGTAACAGGCTCCATCTTACCAATAACAACCTTAAGGAACCTTTGAACATCCAGTTTCCAGGAACCAAAGAGTACAATCGAGGTCAAAGCTTTGAGGACATGGTGAGATGGACTTCAGTGTTTCTAAGTTTAATTCCAGCTTCAAGAGCTTCCTGATTTTCAATCTCTCATATAAAACCTTTACATGATCAGAGATCATCGATCTTCACAAACCTTTTACACAATATCATCTAGTGATACAGAACACATTAGCATAATATTAGGAACAATAAGGAGAATTATGCATTATTCAATTATAAATAACACTTATTTATAATTAATATTATCTTTTTATTTTCTTGATATTTTGAGTCAGTGAGATCCCTTAATGTCTAAAATCACACACTAAATACTTCTGATAAATCGCACAGAAATATTATAACTTTAGTATTTTAATACATTATAGACTTACAGAGTGGAAGTGTAGTGTGTGTGTGTGTGTGTGTGTGTGTGTCAAGTCAAGTCAAGTCAAGTTTATTTGTATAGCGCTTTTCACAACAGACATTGTCTCAAAGCAGCTGTACACAAATCAACAGTGAAGGTGAATGGTGTGAATTTGTCCCTGATGAGCAAGCTGTGGCGACTGTGGCAAGGAAAAACTCCCTTAGATGTTATGAGGAAGAAACCTTGAGAGGAACCAGACTCAAAAGGGAAACCCATCCTCATTTTGGGTGACATCAAGAGTTTGATCATAAATCTTTCAACAATACAGAACACTGGAGAGTGAGAGCTAACATGAGCACTGGAGTATAAGATTATAAGTGATGTTCTTTCTGCAGTCTTATACAGTCTATATGGTTAGTAGCTCCGAGTTTTATGAGCTCAGCATTTGTGATCACCACAGATCCAGCATCAGCTTCTCCATGCCAGAGCCTTTAAACACTCCAGGAGGTCCAATGTCAAAACTCCACACATGTAGCGGGATCCAAATGGCACTGGTACGTCTCTAGATGGTTCGGGATGTTTGTGAGTTCGGCATCTACTTCTTCAAAGGTCCGTAATCATCACGAGGTGGGAGGTGACTGGAGCTGGCCAAACCTCAGGGTGTCTCGGGATGGGGAGAGAAAGAGAAGCAGTGGAGAGCAATTAGCGTAGCTGCTGTTCATGATATTAACAGCACAAGTTGATAATGTGCATGTGATCAGATGTTCTGGAGCACAAGGTTATGATGTGATGTGTGTTATGTGTAGGCTTTGCTAAAAAGATATGTTTTTAATCTACACTTAAACTGGGTGAGTGTGTCTGAGCCCCGAACACCGTCAGGAAGACTATTCCAGAGTTTAGGAGCTAAATGTGAAAAAGCTCTACCACCTTTAGTGGACTTTGCTATTCTAGGAACTACTAGAAGCCCAGAGTTTTGAGATCTCAGGGAGCGTGGCGGATTGTAGCGTGTTAAAAGACTGGATAGATATATGGGAGCCAAACCATTTAGTGCTTTATAAGTGAGAAGTAATAGTTTGTAGTCTATTCGAAACTTAACAGGAAGCCAATGTAGGGACGATAAGATCGGGGTTATGTGATCATATTTTCTTGACCTTGTAAGAACTCTGGCTGCTGCATTCTGGACTAACTGAAGCTTGTTTATTAATGATGCAGGACATCCACCTAGTAACGCATTACAGTAGTCTATTCTGGAGGTCATGAACGCATGGACGAGCTTTTCTGCATCGGATATAGACAACATGTTTCTTAACTTAGAAATATTTCTAAGGTGAAAGAAGGCTGTTTTAGTAACTTGATTGATATGATTTTTGAAAGACAAGTCGCTGTCTAAAATAACACCCAGGTCTTTTACCGTTGAACTAGTGGTTACAGAACATCCGTCTAAATGCAGGTTGAGATGCTGGAGCTTCTGTATACTAGTTTTTGGTCCGATGAGCAAAATCTCAGTCTTATCGGAATTTAAAAGTAGAAAGTTATGGGTCATCCAATCTCTTATTTCCTTAACACACTTAGTTATCCGACTTAATTGAGCTATATCGCCTGGTTTAGATGAAATATATAGCTGAGTATCATCAGCATAACAATGGAAGCTAATTCCATGCCTTCTAATAATATTTCCTAACGGAAGCATGTATATTGTGAACAGCAGGGGTCCTAGAACTGAACCTTGCGGCACGCCATAATTTACTTGCATTAGCCTGGATAGCTCTCCATTTAAATCTACGAAATGG
Source organism: Silurus lanzhouensis (assembly GCA_039877035.1). Lineage (NCBI taxonomy): Eukaryota > Metazoa > Chordata > Actinopteri > Siluriformes > Siluridae > Silurus > Silurus lanzhouensis. The sequence goes on from JBCEWE010000914.1 coordinate 9,616, forward strand.
TATCGATCGGACAGGTAGGATTTAAACCAGCTTAATGCCTATCCCTGAATGCCGATGTAATTTTGTAATCGATCTAGGAGGAGATCATGGTCTATAGTGTCGAATGCAGCACTAAGATCAAGTAAAACCAACAGCGAAATGAAGCCTTGGTCTGAAGCTAAAAACAGGTCATTAGTTATTTTAACTAGAGCAGTTTCTGTGCTATGATGGGGCCTAAAACCTGACTGAAATTCTTCAAAGATATTGTTCTCTTGCAGGTAGGAACATAACTGGGCAGCGACAATCTTTTCTAAAATCTTAGACATAAATGGGAGATTTGAAATGGGTCTGTAATTTGATAACGTGTTTGGATCCAGATTAGGTTTTTTAATGAGGGGCTTAATAACTGCTAACTTGAGGGATTTAGGGACGTGACCTAAAGATAGTGAGGAGTTAATAATATTTAGAAGAGGTTCACCAGTTGTATATAACACTTCCTTCAGTAATTTAGTAGGAATTGGATCTAACTGACATGTTGTCGATTTAGCTTTGGCAATAACATTATACAGCTCTTCCTGTCCTATACATGTAAAACAGTGGAGTTGTGGAGTTGAAGGTAACACTGTCTCAGGAGATGGTGTCAGAGGTTGAACTGCCACAATTGTTTTTCTAATGTTATCTATTTTTTCAGTGAAGAAAATCATAAAGTCCTCACTACTAAACTGTGATGGAACACAATTTTCAGAGCCCTGATTTGTAGTTAGTTTAGCTACAGTACTGAAAAGGAACCTGGGATTGTTTTTGTTGTTTTCTATAAGTTTGCTCAGGTGTTCAGCTCTAGCAGCTTTTAGCGCCTGTCTGTAGCTGAGCATACTGTCTTTATACGCGATTCTAAATACCTCCAATTTAGTTTTCCTCCATTTTCTCTCCAGATTACGTGCTGTTCTCTTGAGGGCATGCGTATGACTATTATACCAAGGTGCAGGTGTTGTTCTCTAACCTTTTTTAACCGGATGGGGGCAACGGTGTCTATTGTGCTAGTGAGGATAAGGTCTATGTTGTTAGTTATCTCATCAAGATTATTGGTAGTTATGGGTTTAGTGAGAAATTGAGATAAATCAGGCAGGTTATTTATGAATCTGTCCTTAGTGGTTGGAACAATAGTCCTACCAAGTCGATAACGTGGTGCAACACGGCTAATCTGCTCTACCGGTAGTGTGTACAGTATGAGGTAATGGTCTGTGATGTCATCACTCTGAGGTAAAATATCTATATTAGTGACGTCTGCTCCGTGGGATATTATTAAGTCTAATGTGTGGTTAAAGCGATGAGTTGGTCCGGTGACGTTTTGTTTAACCCCAAAAGAGTTTAATAAGTCAACAAATGATAATCCTAGAGCATCGTTTACATCATCTACATGAATATTAAAATCTCCTACAAGCAGCACTTTATCAAAATCGATCAAGAGATCTGATAGAAAACAAGCAAACTCTTGAAGAAAATCAGCGTAGGGCCCTGGGGGTCTGTACACGGTGACCAGAGCGAGTTTTCTATGTCTGTCTGAAAATACAACTTTAAGAACGAGCACTTCAAATGATTTAAAACTGAATCCTAACATCTGACTAACATTAAGAGAGGCAGTATAAATGGTTCCTACACCCCCCCCCACGACCAGTCTGACGCGGCTCATGCTTATAAACATATCCTGACGGTGTCAACTCGTTTAGACCCATATAATCACCTGGTTTAATCCAGGTCTCAGTGAGACAGAGTGCATCGAGATTATTCTCTGTGATCATCTCATTTATAATCAGCGCTTTGGGTGCAAGTGATCTAATGTTTAAAAGACCAAACTTTAAAACTTTTTGGTGTTTGTTTATCTGGCATTTTTCAGTTTTAACTTCAATGAGATTATTTCTGGATCTTGTGTATTTAATTCTTGGTTTTGCTACACGAGGAATAGATACGGTTTCTATAAACTGGGCTGTGTGTGAACTTGTAACTATTTGGTCTGTTGTATGCGTGTTCTCATTGTCGTAAATTTCCTGATGTCTTACCAGTCAGATGGTGTGAAGTATCCTAGAGATGTTATCTGATAGCACTGCTGCTCCAACTCTGCTGGGGTGCAGGCCATCAGGGCGGAAGAACCTAGGACGCTCCCAGAAACAGTTCCAGTTATTAACAAAGAGAAGTTTATGTTCTCGACACCATGACTGTAACCATTCATTTAGAGCTAAAAGTCTACTAAACTTCTCAGCCCCTCGCTGGTAAGTGGGAAGAGGTCCTGACACTATGATCCTCGTTGTGGGTGATGTGCTGCGTATCGTCTCCACCAGGATCCTGAAGTCCCTCTTTAAGATCTCCGTTTGCCTCAGCCTGGTGTCGTTTGTTCCAGCATGAAGAACAACCGCTCCAAAGTTCTCCTTCAGGATCGCGGGTACCTGCGCAGCGACATCAAGAACACGAGCACCAGGAAAACAGCGAGTGTGCACCTTACCTTTAGCTCCGGTAGCGCGGACATGCCGGACGATGGAATCTCCGAGAATCACAGTGTCGCGTTTCGTCTCGCGGAGAGGGGCGAAGTGGTTCTCGGTCGAGATCTCGAAGGCCTGTAGTGGTGGCGGGGGAGACGTCCTCGACCGGGGCTTTGCTTGTCTCTTCCGCCGCTGCCGCATCCAGGGTCCATGTTGCACCTTTGCCGGAGATGTAGGTGCGCTGGGTCTGGGCAGAGAAACGCGCAGAGTTGAGGTGCTGGGAGCGTTGGGTTCAGCCCGGGTGTGTGTGTGTGTGTGTGTGTGTGTGTGTGTGTGTGTTTACAGTGTTTAATGAAAAACACAGTCATAAGGGATGCACAAGTCAGCTCACTCTTAGTGTCGGTCTCAAGTCCGGATAAATGTGGAGGATTGTGTTATAAAGGACATCCAGCATAAAACATGGCTTTAAGGAGAGGAATGTGGAAGGGGAGATGGTGGTGGATTTTGTTAAAAGGATGGATTTTGCTAAATGGCAGTGGTGAACACTTATTTTAAGAAGAAGGAGGATCATAGGGCGATGTATAAGAGTGGAGGAAGGTGCACACAGGTGGACGATGTTCTATAGAGGAGATGCAACCTGAAGGAGATTGGAGACAGGAAGGTGATGGCAGGGGACAGTGTAGCTAGACAGCATCGGATGGTTGTCTGTAGGATCGTTTTGGAGGTGAAGAAGAAGATGAGGAGAGTAAAGACTGAAAGAAGAATAAGATGGTGAAAGAGGATATTAGAGATATTAGAGATATTAGAGATATTAGAGGAGTGTCAGGAGTTCTACCTCCCAGATCACATGTACTTGCAGGTGATTGGTGTTTTTAAGGAGTTCTCATGTGACTCCATCGATGATGAACTGGTGCTGATGGTGTGTGAGGATGGAAAAGTGTTTGCTAATGAAGGTAACAGGCTCCATCTCACCAATAACAACCTTAAGGAACTGTTTGAACATGGCCCAGTTACCCAGTAAACTCCATGCAGTGGGTCCAGTAGAATGGGGAGTGATATAAACAGAGACACAGGGTTTTTTTTTTTTGGTTTTTTTTTTATGTTTGTTGTTGTTATTGTTTTAAAATCTGATTAACAAATGTGAGAAAATTTTTTGTGTCATTTCATCTTTAGGCAATGGTGAAGGTTTGGAGGTGGTTGAAACATACACCTCATATAAAGAATCTAAAAAACTTACAAGAAATACATCACACATTTTAACAGCAAGTGTTCAGAATGCAGCCACATCATTATTCACATATCAGCTCACACGAAAGAATCAAACGTACAAATTCACACGTGATGAAATGATACACGATTACATGTTCATTAGCTAAATGAGATCTAACACACTCGTTCACACACTCGTTCACAGTGAGGTTCTGTAACAGCATGTGCTTTTGAGGAGATACTTACAGTACATGTGTCTGGACTCTAAAGTCTGTTCCCAATGATCCTGACAGGAACAACAATAACTACAAAGGAAGATAAGGCACATACTGTGTGATCTCTAGCACGTTCATTCACACACTTGTTCACACACTCGCTCACACACTCATTCACACACTCGCTCACACACTCATTCACAAACTCGCTCACACACTCGCTCACACACTCGCTCACACACTCGTTCACAGTGGTTCTGTAAAAGCATCCGCTTTGAAGAGAAACTTACTTCGGTTTGGATTCTGCGGAGGTCCAATAATATTATTGTGCCTGATGTCACCAACATCAATTCTGTTTATTCTGGGAGCATCTCCCATTTCATTTGTCTTTCTGGGTATCCTGAGAGAGAGAGAGAGAGAGAGAGAGAGATGGTAAGGAACTTAGATTTGCTAGATAATACACATGTACTCAACACACACTTACAAAGCTTTCGCTCAGCAGCTCTCAGTGTCTCTCTGTTTTCAGTTTCATCAATATGTCTGGTAATTGTGTAATCTGAGAGGAACTTTAGATATTTCTTTAACTGCGTCAGGGCCGAGCATCTTGTTGACAGCGGCTTTGCAGGCGGGGGGCATTAATGTCTCTGCCACAGTGTGGGGCTTTTTTTGATTAGGCTACGAGTTGAGCTACTAGGTAGGTCACTTTGAGATCTCTCTCAATCACCTTTGGGTTTTTGAGATATTGGTGTGTGTGTGTGTGTGTGTGTGTGTGTGTGTGTGTGTGTGTGTGTGTGTGTGTGTGTGTGTGTGTGTGTGTGTGTATGTTGGTAGAAGCATGGAAGCACTGGAAAAGGCAAAGGAGGAAAAAAGAAAGGCTAAGGAGAAGGTTTGCCCCCTTCATGATTTCTTATTTTTTTGCATGTTTGTCACACTTTAATGTTTCAGATCATCAAACTAATTTAAATATTAGTAAATGATACACAAATAAACATTATAAACATACACAAATATTTATTTATTATTGAGGGAAAACAAAACCCAAAACAACATGGCCCTGTGTGAAATACTTCAATTTCTCTTACCACACCCAGGCCTGATTACTGCCACACCTGTTAGCAATAAAAAAATCTCTTAAAATGTTGTCTGTTCAGTGTCTATAGGATCTTTACGATGTGAGTATGTAAGGTACATGGAATGTCTTTGTCTTGGCTCACATATCTCTGGTTACTACGTCTTCTTACCCAATCAGGAACAGTTTTAGGTCAGGTTATTTCCAGTGTGTGTGTATATATACATGTCTGTTATCTGCATTAAACTGAATAAGAACATATGCATCATTCTGTGTGCTGTGTGATTCTTCCCTGATCAGAAAAGACCCCATGTGCATCGTAGTTCATATGGAAAACCTCTCCAAGATTTAATTGTTTGTTCGGCATGATAAAAATATAACTATCTGTGTAAAGAAAAGGACGTTGTGAATAAATGTGTTGCGTTAAAGGTTTTTAATTTGTAATAAAAATGAAGAAATGCGTGCTGCATTAATTGTGCATTAATAATATTAGTGCTGTTAAAATGAATGTGGGTTAACGTGTTATTAACACGCTCATTTTGAAGGTTTTTTCAGTATAAAGGACATTATATAAAGGTCAACCCAAACAGATCACAACAGTGAAGTTTTTTCTTGAGCCATTTATACTTTTGCATTTTCTTTGTAGAATCTGTACAAAAACACACAATTTGACTTAATTTCAAAACACCAGGAAAACTGTAATGCAGGGAAAATGCACAGGAATCTGTATGTGCTCTGTTATACTGCATGTATTATATGCCGTATAATAATGATGGTTTCTACAGCTGTGGCATCATATTGATGTTCTTAAGAGGATGATTGGGACTGAAGGCAGATGATTGGGTGTGAAACGCACGACCCGAAACTGTAAAGAGACAATTAATAACACTGTGCAGATCTATTATGTATTTTATTTATTTATTTACAAAATAAATAAAATAAATCTATTAAACATTATTTAATGTAATAATTTTTCTTGACTGTAGGTGACAACAAAGAAAGCTGATCTGCTTCAGGCACTTGGGGACGGGTGAAGGAACGGGCTTTGTGAGGTCTTTCTTCCATGATTCTAAAGCGTTCAGAGTGACTTTGGGAGCTGCTGGGTGCCAGATCATGAGGGACATAAACCACTGCGAGCTGCAGCTCCCACTGCAAATCTGCACACAAAATCCATCATAAAATTAGGACTTGCTGAAGCACTTTCTTGTTGATAGAGAGCTAAACATCAGAGAATAAAGATAAAGATTGATAAAGGACTTGTTTAATAGATCCTTCAGTGATACCTTTTTGTCCCCTGAACTCAGTTATGCTTTTCTGATAAATAAAAAATTGGACTTAAGTGTTTTTGTGGCAGTAATAGAATACCATCAATTGTAAGTTTATGCAACAAGAATAGAAAGTTTGCAGTATTTGGGACACACACACTGGGACACACACACTGTCTCATATGAGTCTCACATTTGCCGGTTTGCAATTGATCTAATGTTTAAAAATCTAGAAAGATGAGAAAGCAGTTTCACATTCAGTACTGTATAACATGGGAGACGGTCCAAATCCAGTGCAGTTGTGCACAGAGAAGGTCCAGGCTGAATACGTAGTGCCAGGCAGCAGGACAGAGATCATCCCATACCAACTGCTCTTCTGGAATGTCAGACTTTTGTCTTTCAGAAGAGCCTTCAGTGTGCTGGTGATGGCTCTGTAGATGTCTCCAGGAAGCTCCTAGCAAAAAATACATCCTTTATTTAAAACCCAGATCAATGAAACAATGTTTACAATAATATGATCATAACTGTAAGGTCACAAGCAATCACAAGTGCAGATGATTGAAATACTGAGTTAGAGCTCTAACTGTGCATTCTGCTCTTGTTATAACCTCCATTTATTACTCTTATGTAAGGAGGAGTCCTAGAAAATGACCTCCAAATGACCCCAAGATTTTAAATACACATGAAAAATAGCACACGTTACTGAAGGGTTTATGTATCAGACAGTAACAGGGGTAAATAATGCTCTAGAATACTACATGAGTGTGTCATTTGAGGCACAAAGTTAGTTTGTTTAGTGTTAGTGCAGATATTTGCTGAGCAAGTAATAAATCTTTTCGTATGCCTTCATTTTGCACACGATCTGAACGGCTCTGCATTAAGAGCTGTTATGGGAAAAAAACACTTCGCCATGCTGTCACCATGACCATTATCAATTTTGGGGCTTCAGAAAAGTCTGCAAAGGAAACAAAACAATACCACAGATTTAAAATACACTGTATAGTAAGAAATACAAAACCAAAAACAGAACACAATTAGCTTCTTTATATCACTGTCCGGATCATTTTTAGTAAATATATAATGAAATGTCAGTATAATCTCACCTTCTTTAAGAAGTCTGTAGGTGAGGGCATGTGTTTTATGAAAGTCTCCTCTTTTTTGACACAATCCCATATAAACCCCACAGAGAGACTGCGGGAGTTCATGTCCCATCTCAGCCAACATTTTCATGTGGGCCCCATGTGTTTTTTTTTTTAGGGCTGTCACTTGGGCCCTGCATGGGCAACCCAAATGGGGCCCAGAGGAAATTGTCCATCGGCTCCACATGGGCCCCATGTGTGTTAGCCCAGAGGGGCGACTGATATGTCCATGGTGGGCTCTAAGTGGGGCCTGTATAGGTGTTCTTTATATGGGCCCATTTGGGTCCCAGATAGGTGTTAAAAATGGGGCCAAAATAGGCTACAAAAAGGACCCTTATGGGGCCCACATGACTTAATCATGGGTCAACCCACAAATGGCCCCTTTATTGGGTTGATATGGGACCACAGTGGGTAAAAATTGGGTCCCATTTATTAATTTCATGATTGATTTCTGTGGGTGAACTTAACGTGTACTTAATCTTACTATGGAAAATCCACTGTCCATATGTTAAATAAATATAAAAGAGGCCAAATTTAAACCTTCAGCAAAACATAAATTCATTCACGACGTTTTTTATTTAATTAGATATAAAATAAATAAACTCCACCCGAAAATATTTTTAATCAGCAAACATTTGTTTTATTTATGCACCAAGTTTAAAATCAAACACCAAATCCACCATGATTCACACAATTTTGTGTTTTGTGGGTTTTTCCCTTATCATGGAGAAACAAACTAAAATTACTGTCTTTAATGATCATACAGATAAGAACAAAACATAATTAAAATCTGTAAAATGTCTAATTTTATTTGTATTCACTGATAATAACAACAAAATGCTTTGATTTTGTAAAATAAAGTAAACCGACAGGGGGCGCTCTCTGCCATGTCATCTCTCTTCACAAACTCATTAAAACAACCTGAATATCAGTGAATATTTACCTCACAGACATAATAAATATATGTGTAGAAAACTCAACATCTTTTACATAAACCACATTCACATCGCATAAAAATATTTTCTGATTCTGTAATCGCTATGATTTATACCATAAATCCCATAAAACCATTACATACCATAAATCAGTGTAATTATGATAAAAGCTTCTTGACTTAAAAAGGTGCAGTTTCTCCGGTATTACCTCATTAACTGTCTATGTGGAAACATAGCAAAGGTTACGTTTGGTGTCCTGATGATTTACGTCATTAAACCATCATTATTACTTTAAAACTTTTACAATAATTTTTTGTCTTCATGCTCTATGTTGCATCCATATTTCTCCATGTCCATGTTGCTTAAAGTATTTAAGAAATGTCTGATTAAATATTTAATTTGATAAACAGCCCTAATATTAATATGATGTGAGGTTCAGTTACCAGCGTGACACTAAAACAGGTAGAAGTAATAACTACTTTTTACTGAAGTACATGTCAGAGCCAAAACTTCTTTACTTTCACTTGAGTTAAAAAGTATAATCAGTACTGCAACTTTTCCCCGAGTATTTTAAAACATGAGTATCTGCACTTCTACTTAAGTAAAGGATGTGTGTACTTTTGCCACCTCTGGTTTTAGCTACATCAGCAATACAGTATAATGTGTTTATAGCCTGTATGACTTTAGCTATGCTCATGTGTGACATCCCATGGAAATGCTTCACCAACACTAATAAAGCTAGTTTAGGCAGAGCAATTTTTCCATCTACATCTCTAATAATAGCAGCAGAATCTGATTTACATTGTTTAGAAGCCCAATATTTGATGTCCTCCTCAGTAGGCTGACTCTGAATTATTTTTAGGTCAATATCTGGTATATTGGAGATATGTGACATCATCGAGATCTCAGGGTTTGTATGTATTGTGTCCAAATGTATTGCTTCCTTAGCTACTTTATCTGCTAACGTGATTCCTGAATTTCCTCTGAATCACATGCGGCATGTCCTTTAACCTTCACTATGGCCACTTTAGCAGGGAGTTGAACAGCTTTTAAAAGGTCGCCTATGAGATTAAAATGTGCTATGGGCTTTCCATCAGCTGTTTTAAAGTCTCTTTGCTTCCATGTTTCAGCAAAATCATGCACAACACCATAAGCAAACTTAGAATCAGTGTATATAGTCACTACTTTACCTTCAGACAACTGACATGCTCTTTTAAGTGGCACCAACTCTGCAGCTGTGTGCATAAATACACATCAGAGGGTTTTGAACATGAACATCTACATATAGGCAATTCCCCTCTTCCAGGGTCATATCTAAAAGATCAGACCTACAAGAGGTCTCTTATTCGATGTGTTTAAGGCAATCATGTGTGTCGTTAAAACATCTAAATCTATAAAGTCTAGCAGATCACGCAGCACTACCTCAGCTGAATAAGGCCGAGAAGAGGCTTAAAACTAGAATTACTGACTTTTTATTTTCTGGTGCACGTCGTGAGGTGTGATTAACCCCTGCGGAGATTTTCACAGTTCTTCAGCTCGATTCTCCCCCTGCTTTTTTGTGCAAACCACCTAACACCTGTGAAGCCTGGCACATTTTCATTTGTTTACTGAGACTGAGAGAGCCTAGTGAGTTCAGGTGACCCACGAGGGCTTGAATTTAGAGCTTAAAGAGCTAGAGTTGTCTACAGCTTTACTGTTAAATTCTGCATATCCTTGTAAAGGACCCTTAGTTGTCAGAGTTCCTCCAGAATGGCCACCTTATCTTCACGGAGTTGCTAAATCTCCTGTGATGTCCTAGGCAGCTTGTCATTGCTTGGTAAACTGTGTGTCTGCCTCTAATGTAGAGCCTGGAGATACAGCCAGTTTTGATCTGTTCTCCCTCGAAATTCAAGCTCTCGTGGGTCTCCTGAACTCATTAGACTTTGAGGGAGATGGTGAACTACAGTGTGAACTACCAGTGGCAATTCGACATCGTGCAACCTTTCACTTAGCACTGACCATTCAGCAGAGTCACTCAGCAGTGGCCTTTCAGCATGCATTCTGCATCACGCAAACTACTGAACAGCAGCTAAGATAGCAAGAATAACCTCATATATGATCAGTTCTATACCCAGAAAGTTGAGTGTTCTGAATCCTGTACCGCGTTTTGACTGACACGCTGGGGCGAGTACAATCCCCTGATCAGCGTACACCAGATAGTGAAAATCCTAACATTTTGTCCTTCGAGCTGGATAGGAAACCTTCCTAACAATTGGTCGTGATTCTGTCCATTGTGACTGTGTATGTAAGGGAGTTGCATTGCATGACTACAGCACAGTGCTGTGCATAAAAGCAGACCGACCCAGGCGGGACAATCATTTCTTCTTCGCATTTTTGAGAACGCACATCAGGATGGCCTCCGTATCACTGCCACGCAGGAAGAACCTCTCCGCACAACAGGCTTGGCCTGGCTTCAGGAAATAGACGAAGCAGACTCTGATGGAGGAGAGATTTCATTTGTCCAGCAGGCCACTGATACCTCCTCAGAAGAATCCTAAAAGGAGACGGAACAAGAACCCAACATGCCTCCACGGATGATGCACCGTGGTACTGGGAAGCTCTGTCTGAGCCAGATGGCAAAAGACGGCACTGTGTGGGTAGATGAGGACATTGGAATGCCCAGTGCAGTAGCAAATCACTCGTGCTTCACTGCGCAAGCTGGACCCACAGAGTCTGCTAAGGTTTGTCATTGCCATAGTACATATGATATTTATATAAACCCATTTAGAGTGAGGTTCATGTAAATTTACCACTCTCTATTTGTTTATCTTCTGACAGCGTAAACTTACAAGCGTGCTCCAAAGCTTCCTTTGCCTGTTGGACGTGGGAATGCTGCAGACCATCAGGGAGTCCATCAAGCCCGCAGAACAGAGCCGGACTGGAATTTGGCAATTCATGAACTGATGGCATTCATTTCAATTCTGTTTGTAAGAGCAATCATGTGTCCCGGTGGTGCCATTGTGGATTGCTGGTCAGAAAGATTTCTGGTGCCAGTAATCAATGCCCCGAGATAGATTCATTTCAATTATGCAACACCTTTGATTTGATGACAAGGACATGCGGGCAAAATGGGTGAAAACAGACAAACTTGCTGCGATCTCCGACATCTGGACACGTTTCAAAAACAACTGGGCTGAGCGTTTTACTTCAGGAGAACACATGACCATAGATAAACAGCTGTTCCCTACCAAGGTTCATTGTCCATTCACACAGTATACCGCAACCAAGCCAGACAAATTTGGGATCAAGTTCTGGATGGCCACAGATTTGGAGACCAAATATGTCTGCAATGCATCTCGTTACTTGGGAAAGGACCCCAGTCTTCAGAAGGGAGAGAGGCTGGCAGAGAACGTGGTCATTAATCTAATGGAGCCATTTTTGGATGATGGAAGAAATGTCAAGATGGACAATTTCTTTTCTTCACTGTCACACAGACTGCTGCAGCGCAAAACAAGTCTACTGGGCACGGCGAATAAAGTCCGGTCGTGAACTTCCTCAACTTGCAAAAGACACTGCACAGCGAGAGGTATTCTCCACTTCAGTGCTTAGAAGTGGCAGTGTCTCCTTGACAATTTATGCACCTAAAAAAAACAAGACTGTGTGTGTTCTAAGTTCCATGCACCAAGACCCCAAGACACCAAGGCCTCTGAGCTTCAACAAATGTTGTAGCTCAGAGTAGTAAACAAATGCAAATGTGCCAGGCCTCACAGGTAATGGGTGTGTTTGCACAACAAAAGCAGGAGAACAATGGAGCTGAAGGCCTGTGAAAATCTTAGCAGGGGTGCTACTAGGTGTTAGGTCCAGGGAATTTACGCAAATTTGCGCAGCTTTAGTAAAGCTAAATCCTCATTTTCATTGATTTCTGAATTAAATTAATTTGTGTGAATCTCCGTTTATTTGTAAACCGAAATCTATGTACAAATAAAAATAGAGAATGATGATAGAAGAGAATGAAGAGTGATAGATGATGAAGTCATGTCTCTCATGAAGCTCAACCACTAAAGATCAGGCACAGTGGCAGACAACCAATCAGATTTGACTTTCTGAAAATGGCTGAGCCAATGATGTTTGAATATTTTGAATTCGAACCCGTTGGCCCTGCCCACTGCTTTGTGAATGATCTGCGTTTGTACTTATAGACTTCTTTCACAAGTTTCGGTCTGAAGTTAATGTTGGGCTCGTGAGCTTTTCTCCACTTTCCGCGCATCGACGTTATAAGTCTATCGCGCGTGAGCTTCAACCCTGTTTTTGTCCCGGTTTTAGCGGATTTTTACCCAAAGGTGAGTTACAGTGAAATGTAGCAGCTGAGCTGCCCGGGGAACAGCTAGTGGACATTCTGGAGTCATGAACCTCTGCATTTTTCTTCCAGAGTCCTGATTCTTTAGACCTCTGATCATGAAATCAGAGTCCAGACGGAGATCTTTAGGAGAACCTCCACACACTCCTGCTGCTGCTGCTGCTGGATCAAAGGTACAATTTATTTATGTCTCATCTCAGAATGTGTGTTGTGATACAACCATATTTCCACTGTGTTGAGCAGAAGTTTGAGGTTTGTTTCTCTGAGGGCTCCAGGTCCAGAGTGCTGTTAACTTTCTGCCATTTTGGGGGTAAATATCCACATTCTCAGGTGTAAGGATCACATCGTTATATGCCATACACCTAAAATGTTCTCGACATTTAAAAAGCAATCATATGGTATAAGCTGTAATTTCAAACATGATTTCCTCCCAACCAGGGCTGGTTCTAGATATTTGGAGGCCTTCAAGCCTCCTTCCCTCCACCTTTCAGAATATATTATTTCTGAACTTTATTATTTATACAGAATCTGTTATCAGTAATTTCATAAATTTACTTAAATGTGCATATTAATGTTCAACTTCAGCTGAGTGAATTATTTTATATCCAAGCCCAAACCTCACCTCCAATCACGAGGCCTCACATCCAGGCCTTAGGCAATTGCCTGATTTGCCTATAGCTGAAACCTTTTTTTTTTCCCTTTTTTTCTGAAATATAAAATGAGATCATATTGCTGCTTAGTAAACCTCCTTCGTCTTGATGGTAGAAATGTTTAAGGTTTTGTAAAACAAAATAGAACCATGAACAGTGAACTGTTCTTAAAAAACTCCTTAAAATACTTAGTATTATACTTTTATCCTGTGTAAATTTTTTATTTATTCAGCAGCTCCATCAGCATTTGCAAAACTAAGATTTGGGCTGCTTCAGCAATTTTAAGCCACCTTAGATAACTGTAGCAGACGTTTCTGATATGTGACAAATCTAAAATTTTTACAGATTATTGAATTGTTTTATCGTGTTTTTCAGATGCACCCGTGCTCAGTTTGTGGGAAGACATTTACACAAAATTCTGTTCTGAAAGAACACCAGCGTGTCCACACAGAAGAGAAGCGGCATCACTGTGAAAATTGTGGGAAGAGTTTTATTACCAGAGTCATCTCAAAAGACACCAGCATATCCACACAGGAGAGAAGCCGTATCACTGTGAACAGTGTGGGAAGAGTTTTATTTACCAGAGTCATCTCAAAATACACCAGAGTATCCACACAGGAGAGAAGCCGTATCACTGTGAACAGTGTGGGAAGAGTTTTATTACCAGAGTCATCTCACATACACCAGCGTATCCACACAGGAAAGAAAGCCGTTTCACTGTGAACAGTGTGGAAAGAGTTTTAATCGAGATAGTACTTTTCGGTACACCAGCGAATCCACACAGGAGAGAAGCCGTATCACTGTACACAGTGTGGGAAGAGTTTTATCCGATTTTCTCATCTTCAAGAACACCAGCGAATCCACACAAGAGAGAGGCCGTATTACTGTGAACAGTGTGGGAGGAGTTTTGCTCATCAGAGTAGCCTCAAGGTACACCAGCGAATCCACACGGAGAGAAGCCGTATCACTGTGAACAGTGTGAGAAGAGTTTTAATCGCCAGAGTGGTCTCAAAGAACACCAGCGTATCCACACAGGACTGAAGCCGTATCACTGTGAACAGTGTGGGAAGAGTTTTACTCACAGAGTAGTCTCAAGGTACACCAGCGAATCCACACAGGAGAGAAGCCATATTACTGTGAACAGTGTGGAAAGAGTTTTACTCAACAATGTAGTCTCTCTGTACACCAGCGTATCCACACAGGAGAGAAGCCGTATCACTGTGAACAGTGTGAGAAGAGTTTTAATCACCAGAGTCATCTCAAAAACACCAGCGATCCACACAGGAGAGAAGCCGTATCACTGTGAACAGTGTGAAAAGAGTTTTACTCGTCAGAGTAGTTTCAAAGAACACCAGTGTATCCACACAGGAGAGAAGCCGTATTACTGTGACCAGTGTGGGAAGAGTTTTACTCAACAGCATAGTCTCAAGGCACACCAGCGAATCCACACAGGAGAGAAGCCGTATTACTGTGAACAGTGTGGGAAGAGTTTTAATCGCCAGAGTCATCTCACAATACACCAGCGCATCCACACAGGAGTGAAGCCGTATCACTGTGAACAGTGTGGGAAGAGTTTTACTCAACAGCATGGTCTCAAGGTACACCAGCGTATCCACACAGGAGAGAAGCCGTATTACTGTGAACAGTGTGGGAAGAGTTTTAATCGCCAGAGTCATCTCACAATACACCAGCGCATCCACACAGGAGAGAAGCCGTATCACTGTGAACAGTGTGGGAAGAGTTTTATTCACCAGGGTCATCTCACAATACACCAGCGCATCCACACAGGAGAGAAGCCGTATCACTGTGAACAGTGTGGGAAGAGTTTTAATCGCCAGAGTCATCTCACAATACATCAGCGCATCCACACAGGAGTGAAGCCGTATCACTGTGAACAGTGTGGGAAGAGTTTTAATCGCCAGAGTCATCTCACAATACATCAGCGCATCCACACAGGAGTGAAGCCGTATCACTGTGAACAGTGTGGGAAGAGTTTTACTCAACAGCATGGTCTCAAGGTACACCAGCGTATCCACACAGGAGAGAAGCCGTATTACTGTGAACAGTGTGGGAAGAGTTTTAATCGCCAGAGTTATCTCACAATACATCAGCGCATCCACACAGGAGAGAAGCCGTATCACTGTGAACAGTGTGGGAAGAGTTTTAATCGAGATAGTACTTTTCGGGTACACCAGCGAATCCACACTGGAGAGAAGCCGTATCACTGTACACATTGTGAGAAGAGTTTTAAATGAGAGAATAATTTTTAGAAACACCAGCTAATCCACACAGGAGAGATGCCGTCTCACTGCTGACATTGTGGGAAAAGTTTTCATTATTCGAGTAGCCTCCTCAAACACCAGCAGAGTCATACAGGACAGAAGCTGTAATTCTGTGGAAAATGTGGGTGGAGCTATGCTCATTGAAGATCATTACAAAAGCACAATTTCCCTAACATCAGCTCCTGATGTGAATTTTTCAAACTAAGAATACAGTTTTTTTTATTTAGTTTTTAAAGGGATAGTTCACTGGCTCCAAGTTTCATTTTCAGTAATTACACCAGGGCGCAGACAGAAAAAGCCATCAGAATATTGTTTACATCTAATTTAGAGGGAGAAGTCTAGTCCAACTACACCTAACTAAATTCTATGGCAAGAAGTACGGGGCATTTTTGAACATCATCTGATAGATCAGTTAGCTTAATAAGGATAACAATGTTATCTACACTATTATACACACACACTAGATATATATATACTGTACATACACACACATTGTGCCAAATGAGTGTTGAATATTTCATTCCTCCAGCAGGTAACAGGGTGTTGGAGAGAACATTTTCTGAAAAAAGATGTCCCGCTAGTTAACGACATCCATACTGGGATAAGAATATATATGTCAGATCATGGAATGTATTTGTTATGGCCCAATGTACAAAATACAACCTGAGACAGGTAAGAAAAACCTTTGTGTAATTCATCGCAGCCTCCTACTTGTTGTCAATGTCTTGCCTTTTGAGGCTCTCTGTGAACATGATCCAGAAACACCACCATCCTCTATTGAGTCAAAGCTCATTTTGAAATGTACTGAGGCAAAGTAGAAAACTGTTCTGTGGCCAGAAGAATAAAAATGTAAATTTATTTTTTTGGAAACCATGGACCACTTGGAATAGTGCCTGTGGAATGGGCAGCTTGTACATCTGGAAAGGCTCCATCAATGCTGAATGGTATATACAAGTTTTAGAGCAACAAATGCTTCCATCCAGAAGATTTCTTATCCAGGGAAGGTCTTGTATATTTGAGTAAGACAATACTAACTGCATACTGCATCTATTACAATAATGTGACTTTGTAGTAGTCTGCATGTCTGGGTGCTGAACTGGTCTACCTGCAGTCTAGACCTTTCATCATGTCAAAACATTTGGTGCCTCATGAAATCAAAAATACAACAAAGGAAACCAAGAACCAAGAGGCCAACATTCCTCTCCCAAAACCTCAGCAACTGGTCTCCTCAGTTACCAGCTTTTATGGACAGAAGACATGATGCTACACATTGCCCTGTCCCAACTTTTTTGAGATGTGTTGCGATTTAAATTCAAAATGACAATTTTATTCCCCCTGCAATGGGATATATTGTCAGTTTAAACATCAAACATGTTTTATTGTGAATAAAATATGCATTTATGTGGTTTGCTAATCATTGCACTGTTTTTATTTATTTTATTTATAAAGTGTCCAAACAGTTTTGGAATTGGGGTTGTATGATTTAGAAATGGTATAGTTTTATTGTATGTTAGTCTCTCTATTTTCTTCTTTAGAACAAATCAATCTGAAGAGAGATATTCTAATCCAACCGATTTACCTTGTATTTTAATCCAATTTATTTAGAGCATGTTTCATTCAACATATTTAGCATATATCTAGTGCAGAAATTATTAGATACCATAAACTTTACATGAATAAATTAATCAAACCTATTTAGCCCGTATTTTAATCAAACATTTTTAATCTATTTACTCTAAGTTGAAAGGAAACTGTTAGTCTGTTTCAAATAAATAAAAATAATAGGGTTTTTCTGATGCTGTAAATGTGCAGATGAAAATAAAAAATCACATATGAGTCAGACTAATTACATTTATCAAGGAAAAGAGTGAATAGGGTGAAGGAGAGCGGTCAAGGTCAGATTCAGGAGAAGGTATGGGAGGATAATACACAGGAGGGGGCGATGTAGAGTAGTCAATGGGAGACCAGTAAGAATGATATGGAGAAGAGATATAAGGAGAAGAGAGAGGAGGAGTCGATGCAGGTGTGCGAAGACCTTCAGAATCTTTGTTATCAGTTTGTGTCTCCTGATGTAAAAGAACAGGAAGGTCAGGCAAAGTCTGTGTGCCCATCTCACACGTAACGGCTAGTTGCATGAAGTTGCGAGGAGGCAGGAAGGGGTCGTCTGGAACAGATGGGGTTGTCAGGTGCTCATTAATTTGTCTACACTTGCTCCCAATCAAATCTCGCATTGATTATAAAATACTACTACTGACGTATAAAGCACCTAACAGTCTCGCACCCCAGTATCTGAGTGAACTTCTGTACCAGTATGATCCTCCACGCCTACTTAGATCAAAAGGTGCAGGCTATCTGTTGGTTCCTCAAATAATGAAGACTACAGCAGGGGACAGATCTTTCTCTTATAAAGCCTCACAGTTATGGAACAGCCTTCCAACCAGTGTTCGGGACTCAGACACAGTCTCAGTGTTCAAGTCGAGGTTGAAAACATTTATTTAGTCAAGTCTTTTATCAGTAGATTTTTCTTAGGTAAAGGAGCAGATCTGGAGGAGCATGGATATAGAGTGTTTGGTGAACTGGGATATTTGTATGCTGTCGTCCCCTCACATTCACATGTTCACTCAGGTTTGTTGACGGTGGTGTGGTGGGTCGTCTCTTATCCCAGAGACCCCTCATGTCTGTGTTACCTTCTGGTTCTCCTTTGTAGTTATGCTGCCATAGCGAGTCTTACTGGAGTCCAAAATGCACAGTGACATTCACTTTCATGCAACAATGACACTTAATAATCCATATCCTTCTCTTCCTGTCACCCTCTCTCTCTCTCTCTCTCTCTCTCTCTCTCTCTCTCTCTCTCTCTCTCTCTCTCTCGGTCGAGTTAAACAAGCTCCTGAGGCTCCAGTGACCACTGTTCCTGCCCCTCTCCCCTCCGTGATCTTCCCACTTCATCCAGGCCTGCCTCTGGATAGAGTTCTCTTCATTTGGAGGCCACTCTGTGCAGCTTGGGACGGTTTCTCATCAGCGCCTTGGTGGTTCCATGAAATTCTGGAGTAAGACGGGCGCTTTAAGGATGGATTGGACTGTAGTTAATGTCAACAGTCTCCTACACTGACTCAGGACTACTTTTCGCTTTTGATCATCTGCTATCATCTGTATATCTGCTATAAATAGACATTTGGTGCAACCCAGATGAGGATGGGTTTCCTCATGAGTCTGGTTCCTCTCAAGGTTTCTTCCTTATGCCATCTCGGGAAATTTTTGCTCATCAAAGACAAACTTACTTATAAAGAACATATTTACTTTTAATCACCACATTATCTGTGTAAAGTTGCTTCGAGACAAAGTTCATTGTTAAAAGTGCAATACTTGTAAGTATTATTAGCGATATTTGTAAGTATTTAAATGAGGGTAAAAATGAACATATTCAAGTAACTTTACTGGCATTAGCAAAAAAAAACTGTTAGAATTACTACAAAATATTTTACACAATACATTATGTTTATTTTATAGACATAGTAATGTCCTTAACAACCTTTACATTTTACTCCTCTGCTAATTACTTAGTGATGATGCAGAAATTCAAGGCTTTCCGTTTCAGGATGTAACGCTGATGTTTATCACCGTTTTTGGGATTTTCTCTCTAAAATAAACTTTTTAAATTCCATACCCATGTTATAATCCATTAGGAACAGATATCACTTGTAGATTATGACTGATGATTAAGTGGACACTAAATTATTACTGAATGCTGGTGAAACTGGAGAAACCATGTGATCCGCATGTAGGATACATGGGGAGACCGGGGAAGACCTTTTAAAAAGTAGTTAATAAACAAATAAAAGTGCATAATAAGCTGCAATAAATAATAATAAACTTAATAAAAACCGTAATATGAACTAAAAAAGAAATCAAATAAAAGAACTTTAAAGAGACAAAAAATCAAAAGGGTTCGGCATCACTACAGTGAATATGGAGAACATTAAAGGCATTGTGTGTGAAATAGACAGAGCTGGACAGTAACGGAGTAAATTTACTGGAGTACAGTACTTAAGTACAATTTTGAGGGATCTGTACTTTACTCGAGTATCATTTTTGGGGCGTACTCATGACTTTACTCAAGTACATTTGAGAGGCAAATATTGTACTTTTTACTACATTTCTTACAAGTAAGTATGCGTTACTTCAAAAAAAAAAAAATGGAAAAAAGAAAAAATTCAAAAACCCTCAATTTGTTGTTTTCCTCTCAAACGTGATTGGATTGTGCAGGCGCCAATGCTTGGGACAGCCTATCAGCAATCACCTTCAGCTTTGCGCCCAAGTCAACTGCATGATCAGATTTAGATGAGACGAAACCATGGACAAAACAACAGTGGATGAAGACGCAGCAGGTCCATCCGGGAATGTGCCAACCCGTGGCTACACCTCGCCAGACTATTTGAATTTTTTGAAGAAATTGATTATAATTTTCGCTTCAAGTGTTAGCTGTGTTTACCAAAACAGAATTTTATCAACGCTTACAAATATTCATTCTCCAACTAGTGGAAGCATGTGAAGGTACATAACATTAAAATAAACTTCCTTACATTTCTTCTAAGCTAGAGTCTAGCTACAGAAAAGTGCACTAAATGATTGGCTAGCTGCGATAATGCAGATTTTTACATTCTCGGTTACGTTTGAGTAGTCAAAGCCACATGCACCCGCCAATTTGCCATTCAGATGGCTAACCTTGGCCTGACAATAGTTAACATACTGTAAGCCGAGGCAAGCTAATCGTGGTGTAACATAGATAATAATTAAATCAACTGAAGTCCTTTCAGATTCATGTTTTGACATGCCCCTGACAAATAGAGAGAGCATATCTTTTCTAGTCTAAGCTCGAGTACGTCTTTTTTACTATACAAAAATGTTAAAGCCTAATTAGTTCTATGCTAGTTGCAAGCAGGGCATTTTCAGTTCACTTATTTCACCAGAGCGAATAACTAGAGCTAGCCCTATTTGGCTTTTAAAAAAATAACAGCTGGCCTAGACAGGATTACAATAGTGTTTGTTGAGGCTTAACCCCTTGAGCAGCAGGGATCACTGGTGATCCCGGATTATTGTTGATCAAAATTAATTACTCGTCAAAACATCACACTCTTACTTGATCTAGACAAACTCAGCATCACAAGAAAGGTTTAAGACTCCAGCTTCGATATTTGATTAAACTGGTTTGCAGTGACAATTTCTAAATGTATGCCAGGAGTGCAAAATAATTAATCTGTAACGTTCGTTATTTTGAATAGAAATCATCACTCATAAAATATTCATTCTCGTCTTCTCCGGTTTATGTCAAGCAGAAGCATTCCCATGAGATAAGTAAACAACTTGATGGATACCTAGCCGCTACAGCTGAAGGAATACACTGACCCCCTATCCAGCTGTGCATAAGCTCTCACTAAAGCTCAACACAGCCCTGCCAGCTTTTTAGCTTTTAGCATAGCAGGTTTGCTTTTCACCCCAAGAAGGGGATTAATTCATTCACAGAATTTTGAGAACCAACTTCTCAAGTTGAACAAGGATTTCATGATATTTGATTGAATTGAAGTACAGTACACACACACACACACACACACACACACACACACACACACACACACACACAGAGAGTTGTCACACATAGATTGTGTGTGTGAGAATGGTGTTATTCAGCTGAGAGTTTTTTCTCCTGCCTTTACCAGTATTCAATGTGAGAGGAAGGGGTTTAATACTGTCACTCAAATGAGCTGTATTTTATGTTTCCTTCTTTGTTTGTTGACCTAAACACAGCTAATTAGCTGATTTTCTTTAATCATCATTATTTTCTCTTCTTTGCTCTATGCTTTGTGTATAACACGGTCAGGTTTAGAGTGTGTTTACAACATTGCTATTGCCTTCTTTGCTGGTTTAGGTTTATTGATTTAATTGTTTTTTCATCAGAGAAACTCACATTTTCTTTTCTGATATTACACATTAATGTAAGCTGAGCATTTGCTCTGATGTTCTTGAGTAAGCGGTCGGTTTTACACAGTCAGATTCAAATATGGGTGCAAAAAATCCATTAAAACTGTAGCCGAGGTTTGTCGGAGCGTTGCCATTGTTCTATTGCCTTGTGTGCAAGTGAGAAATGTTAAATAAAGCAACATGGTCAAAAGATAAAAAATGACTTGATTTAGCAAGGGTACTTTTACTTTTACTCAAGTACTGAAGCTGTGTACTCTGTCCGCCTCTGGCTGTTTCCTGTCTTCATGTCTGCCATCCCAAAGTGGCCTCGGTTGTGATGTCAGTGTTTCCAGATGACTGTAGAGATGCAAAAAGTTTACAACTTCTGAGTGGTGTTAGCTGTAGAGCGTACAAATTGAAGAACCTGAGCAAGGTGAAACCACCACCTTGCAAAAATCCTTCTGGTAACTGTGCTGAGACTGAAGCCAGAAGTAAACACTTCATTGCTACAAATAATATGGCCACAATTTCCAACAGCCACCAGTTACAACATTTAGTACAAACAGTGACAGATTACTTTGATGGATTGATGACAGGATGAATGGAAAAAGATCTGAGAGAAACAGAAGTCGCTACAGCATCAAACAAGTTTATGATGATGATACTATAAAAGCATTCAGTGTAAATTCACAGTGATCAGTGTTCTAGTTGTTTGGTTATTTGTTTTTTGTTAGTTGTTTGTTATTTATTTGTTATTAATTTGGTTTTTTGTAAATACATTTATCTAATCGCTTTCGCTATACTTTTTTTTGTTTGTTCATATTGTGTATTTCAATGTGGATAACGAGGATTTTGTGCTCAACAAGACATGCACAACATGAAATAAACATTTGATCACAGTGTTCTAGTCTTGTACCTATTTGTTTGGTATTGTTATTTGTTATTTATTTCTTCTTCTTCTTCCTTCGGCTGCTCCATTAGGGGGTGCCACAGCGGATCATCCGTCTCCATACCCCCCTCTCCTCTACATCTGCCTCTTTCATACCAACTACAGCCATGACTTCCTTCACCAGATTCATAAACCTCCTCCTTGGTCTTCCTCTTTTCCTCCTTGCTGGTGTCTCCATCCTCAGCATTCTCCTACTGATATGCCCCATGTCCCTCCTCTGCACATGTCCAAACCATCTCAATCTCACCTCCCTTACCTTGTCTCCAAAACGTCCTACATGCACTGTCCATCGTCGTCACTCCTAACAAACATCTCAACATCTTCAGCTCTGCTACCTCCAGCTCCACCTCCTGCCTTTTACTCAATGCCACTGTCTCTAAACCATACATACTCTCTCATATAACTTCTGCAGTAGTTCCCCAATCATCCAGCACCTCTTCACCACCGAGCTCCTGTCTGACCTCCTCCCTGAATCTCACACTACACTCTTCCTCTTTCAGTTTTCACCATCTTATTCTTCTTTCAGTCTTTACTCTTCTCCTCTTCTTCTTCACCTCCAAACCCATCCTACAGACCACCATCCGATGCTGTCTAGCTACACTGTCCCCTGCCATCACCTTACAGTCTCCAATCTCCTTCAGGGTGCATCTCCTCCATAGAACATCGTCCACCTGTGTGCACCTTCCTCCACTCTTATACATCGCCCTATGATCCCACTTCTTCTTAAAATAAGTGTTCACCACTGCCATTTAGCAAAATCCATCCTTTTAGCAAAATCCACCACCATCTGCCCTTCCACATTCCTCTCCTTAAAGCCATGTTTTACACTGGATGTCCTTCATAACACAAACCTCCACATTTATCCGGACTTGACTTGTGCAACACTAATGACTGTGTTTTTCATTAAAACACTGTAAACCCACACACACACACACACACACACACACACACACACACACACACACACACACACACACACTACACTTCCACTCTAAGTCTATAATGTATTTAAATACTAAAGTTATAATATTTCTGTGTGATTTATCAGAAGTATTTAGTGTATGATTTTAGACATTAAGGGATCTCACTGACTCAAAATATCAAGAAAATAAAAAGATAATATTAATTATAAATAAGTGTTATTTATAATCGAATAATGCATAATTCTCCTTATTGTTCCTAATATTATGCTAAATGATGTTCTGTATCACTAGATGATATTGTGTAAAAGGTTTGTGAAGATCGATGATCTCTGATCATGTAAAGGTTTTATATGAGAGATTGAAAATCAGGAAGCTCTTGAAGCTGGAATTAAACTTAGAAACACTGAAGTCCATCTCAACATGTCCTCAAAGCTTTGACCTCGAATGTACTCTTTGGTTCCTGGTAACTGAAGGCCATGTTCAAAGGTTCCTTAAGGTTGTTATTGGTGAGATGGAGCCTGTTACCTTCATTAGCAAACACTTTTCCATCCTCATACCCTATCAGCACCAGTTCATCTTCGAGGGAGTCACAGGTGAACTCCTTAAAAACACAATCACCTACATGTACATGGGAGGTAGAACTCCTGCCACTCCTCTAATATCTCAGGTTCATTTCTGTATGATGTTTCTGCCAAGTATCCGATGAGTGTGGGTGTGGATGAGTGTGTAATGGTCAGTGATATGAGCGTCATGGTCAGTGATTGAGTGTGATGGTCAGTGATGAGTGTGTTATGGTCAGTGGTGAGTGTGATGGTCAGTAATGTGAGTGTGATGGTCAGTGATGAGTGTGATGGTCAGTGATGTGAGTGTGATGGTCAGTGATGTGAGTGTGATGGTCAGTGATGAGTGTGATGGTCAGTGATGTGAGTGTGATGATCAGTGTTAAGTGTGATGATCAGTGATGTGATTGTGATGGTCAGTGATGAGTGTGATGGTCAGTGATGTGAATGTAATGGTCAGTGATGTGAGTGTGATGGTCAGTGATGAGTGTGATGGTCAGTGATGTGAATGTAATGGTCAGTGATGAGTGTGATGGTCAGTGATGTGAGTGTGATGATCAGTGATTAGTGTGATGATCAGTGATTAGTGTGATGATCAGTGATGAGTGTGATGATCAGTGATGTGAATATGACGGTCAGTGATGACTGTGATGGTCATGTGATGGTCAGTGATGTGAGTGTAATAGTCAGTGATAAATGTGTGATGATCAGTGATGAGTGTGATGATCAGTGTATTTCCAGTAGATTACACCTGAAAATACTGTCTGGAGCTGAAGAACCTACAGCTTCTTTTACTCCACATTCAGATTTCAAAGATTTCACTTTACATGTTTCTCCTTTTCTCTCTATTGTTTAGTGATGCGAGTGTGATGGTCAGTGATGAGTGTGATGGTCAGTCATGTGAGTGTGATGATCAGTGATGTGAATGAGATGGTCAGTGATGAGTGTGATGGTCAGTAATGAGTGTGATAGGTCAGTGATGTGTGTAATGATCAGTGATGTGAGTGTGATGGTCAGTGATGTGTGTAATGATCAGTGATGAGTGTGATGATCAGTGATGTGAATGTGATTGTCAGTGATGAGTGTGATGGTCAGTGATGTGTGTAATGATCAGTGATTAGTGTGATGGTCAGTGATGTGAGTGTGATGGTCAGTGATGTGAGTGTAATGGTCAGTAATATGAGTGTGATGGTCAGTGGTGAGTGTGATGGTCAGTAATGAATGTGTAATGGTCCGTGATGTGAGTGTGACGGTCAGTGATGTAAGCGTGATGATCAGTGATGTGAGCGTGATGGTCAGTGATGAGTGTGATGGTCAGTGATTAGTGTGATGGTCAGTAATGTGAATGTGATAGTCAGTAATGTGAGTGTGATGATCAGTGTTGAGTGTGATGATCAGTGATGAGTGTGATGATCAGTAATGTGATTGTGATGGTCAGTAATAGTCAGTGATGTGAATGTGATGGTTAGTGATGAGTGTGATGGTCAGTGATGTGAGTTTGATGATCAGTGATGTAATTGTGTGGTCAGTGATGTGTGATGGTCATGTGATGGTTATGTGATTGTCAGCAATGTGAGTTTGAAAGTCAGTGATGTGTTGATCAGTGATGTGATTGTGATGGTCAGAAATGTGAGTTTAGTGGTCAGTGATGAGTGTGATGGTCGGTGATGAGTGTGTGATATTCAGTGATGTGTAAAGCTCAGTAATGGGAGTGTGATGGTCATTGATGTGAGTGTGATGGTCACTGATGTGAGTGTAATGGTCAATGAAGTGAATGGTAAAGTTAGAGAAAAGAGTTAATAAGGAATAAAAAACAGAAAGTGAATCATTGTCAGCAGGACTCGAACCTGCGCGAAGAGACCCCAATAGATTTCTAGTCCATCGCCTTAACCACTCGGCCACAAATACTACACAATTCTCTATCATCCCCTAAATAAACTGGAAGCCCTATTTACACAAGAAAACGCAAAAAAATCTATATCTGTATAATTAACACGCAATGTGAACAGAAAATAAATCGTAGTCGGTAGGAGTCGACTCTGTGCGGGGAGACCCCGATAGATTTCGAGTCCATCACCTTAACCACTCAGCCCAAACTACTACACAATTCTCTATCATCCCCTACTTAAACTGGAAGCCCTATTACACAACAACCTGTAAACTTACTGGATCGGGGTAATTCATAGAAAATGTAAAGAGAAAGTGAATCGTAGTCACAGAATTCGAACCTGCGCGGGGAGACCCCAATGGATTTCTAGTCCATCGCCTTAACCACTCGGCCATGACTACAACACGAGTCACTGTCATCCCCTACTTACACTGGAAGCCCTATTAACACAACAACCTGTAAACTTACTGGATCGGGGTAATTCATAGGAAATGTAAACAGAAAGTGAATCGCAGTCAGCAGGATTCCAACCTGCGCAGGGGGACCCCAGTGGATTTCAAGTTCATCGCCTTAACCACTCGGCCACGACTAAGGTCATTGATGTGAGTGTGATGGTCACTGATGTGAGTGTAATGGTCAATGAAGTGAATGGTGAAGTTAGAGAAGAGAGTTAATAAGGAATAAAAAACAGAAAGTGAATCAAAGTCAGCAGGATTTTAACCTGCACAAGGAGACACCAATGGATTTCAAGTCCATCACCTTAACCACGCGACCATAACTACTACACAAGTTCTATCATCCCCTACTTAAACTGGAAGCCCTATTAACACAGAAAACCCAAATAACACATATCTGTATAATTAACACGAAATGTGAACAGAAAAAAAAACAAATCGTTGTCAGCAGGACTCGAACCTGCGCGAAGAGACCCAATAGATTTCTAGTCCATCGCCTTAACCACTCGGCCACAAATACTACACAATTCTCTATCATCCCTAAATAAACTGGAAGCCCTATTACACAAGAAAACGCAAAAACTATCTGTATAATTAACACGAAATGTGAACAGAAAAATCGTAGTCGTAGGAGTCGACCTGTGCGGAGACCCCGATAGATTTCTACATCACCTTAACCACTCCCAAACTACTACACAATTCTCATCATCCCTACTTAAACTGGAAGCCCTATTACACAACAACCTGTAAACTTACTGGATCGGGGTAATTCATAGAAATGTAAACAGAAAGTGAATCGTAGTCAGCAGATTCGAACTGCGGGAGACCCAATGGATTTCAAGTCCATCGCCTTAACCACTCGGCCATGACTACAACACGAGTCACTTCATCCCTACTTAAACTGAAGCCCTATTAACACAACATCTGTAAATTACTGGATCGTAATTCATAGGAAATTAAACCTGCGCAGGGAGAATGGATTTCAAGTTCCATCGCCTTAACCACTCGGCCACGACTACTCACAAACCATCACCCCTACTTAAACTGGAACCCTATTAACACAAGAAACACTGAACTACATCTTTATAATTAACCGAAATGTAAACAGAAAGTGAATCGTAGTCAGCAGAATTCGAACCTGCACGGGGAGACCGCAATGGTTTTCTAGTCCATCGCCTTAACCACTCGGCCACTACTACAACGCAAGTCTGTGATCCCCACTTAAACTGGAAGCCCTATTAACACAACAACCTGTAAACTTACTGGATCAGGGTAATTCATAGGAAATGTAAAAAGAAAGTGAATCGTAGTCAGCAGGATTCAACCTGTGCGGGAGACCCCAATGGATTTCTAGTCCATGCCTTAACCACTCGCCACGACTACAACGCAAGTCACTGTCATCCACTACTTAAACTGGAAGCCCTATTAACACAACAACCTGTATAATTACTGAATCGGGGTAATTCAGGAAATGTAAACAGAAAGTGAATCGTAGTCAGCAGGATTCGAACTGTGGGGAGACCCCAATGGATTTCAAGTCCATCGCCTTAACCACTCGGCCATGAGTACTGCACAGTTAACAGTCACCCCTATTTCAACTGGAACCCCTATTAACGCAAGAAAACACATGCTCATAATTAACCCAAAATGTGAACAAAAAATTAGTCGTAGTCAGCAGGATTCGAACCTGCGCAGGAGGACCCAAAGGATTTCAAGCCATCGCCTTAACCACTCGCCACGACTACTGCACAGTTAGCAGTCACCCCTACTATTTCAACTGGAACCCCTATTAACACAAGAAAACACAAGCAAACACATCTTTATAATTAACCTGAAATGTGAACAGAAAATAAATCGTAGTCAGCAGGATTCGAATCTCCGCGGAGACCCAATGGATTTCTAGGCCATCGCCTTAACACTCGGCCACAACTACTACACAACTCTCATCATCCACTACTTAAACTGGAAGCCCTATTAACACAAGAAAACGCAAAGAACACATCTTATAATTAACACGAAATGTGAACAGAAAAAAATCGTAGTCGGCAGGACTCGAACTGTGCGGGGAGACCCAATGGATTTCTAGTCCATCACCTTAACCACTCAGACACAACTACTACACAATCTCTTATCCCTACTTAAACTGGCCTATTAACAACAACCTGTAAAATTACTAGATCGGGGTAATTCATAGAAATGTAAACAGAAAGTGAATCGTAGTCAAGGATTCGAACCTGCGCGGGAGACCCAATGGATTTCAGTCATCGCCTTAACCACTCCACGACTACTACAGTTAACGCGCACCCCTACTTAAACTGGAACCCCAATTAACACAAAACTACATCTTTACAATTCAGGAAATGTAAACAGAAAGTGAATCGTAGTCAGCAGGATTCGAACCTGCACAGGGAGACCCAATGATTTCTAATCCATCGCCTTAACCACTCCCATGTACTGCACAGTTAACAGTCACCCCTACTTAACTGGAACCCCTATTAACACAAGAAAACACATCTTATAATTAACCCAAAATGTAAACAGAAAAGTGAATCGTAGTCAGCAGGATTCGAACCTGCGGGAGACCCAATAGATTTCAAGTCCATCGCCTTAACCACTCGGCACACTACTACAAAATCTGTCATCCCTACTTAAACTGGAAGCT
Organism: Silurus lanzhouensis; assembly: GCA_039877035.1. Taxonomy (NCBI): domain Eukaryota; kingdom Metazoa; phylum Chordata; class Actinopteri; order Siluriformes; family Siluridae; genus Silurus; species Silurus lanzhouensis. The sequence goes on from JBCEWE010000914.1 coordinate 38,561, forward strand.
ATTAACAACAACCTGCAAACTTACTGGATCGGGGTAATTCATAAGAAATGTAAACAGAAAGTGAATCGTAGTCAGCAGGATTCGAACCTGCACGGGAGACAATGGATTCTAGTCGCCTTAACCACTCGGCCACTACTACAACACAAGTCACTGTCATCCCTACTTAAACTGGAAGCCCTATTAACACAACAACCTGTAAACTTACTGGATGGTAATTCATAGGAATGTAAACAGAAAGTGAATCGTAGTCAGCAGGATTCGAACCTGCGGGAGACCCCAATGGATTTCAAGTCCATCGCCTTAACCACTCGGCCACGACTACACAATTCACTGTCATCCACCACTTAAACTGGAACCCTATTAACACAACAACCTGTAAACTTACTGGATGGTAATTCATAGGAAATGTAAACAGAAAAGTGAATCGTAGTCAGCAGGATTCGAACCTGCGCGGGAGACCCCAATGGATTTCAAGTCCATCGCCTTAACCACTCGGCCATGACTACAACACAAGTCTCATCCCTACTTAAACTGGAAGCCCTATTAACACAACAACCTGTAAATTACTGGATCAGGGTAATTCATAGGAAATGTAAAAGAAAGTGAATCGTAGTCAGCAGGATTCAACCTGCGGGGAGACCCCAATGGATTTCTAGCCATCGCCTTAACACTCGGCCACAACTACTAAACAACTCTCTATCATCCCTACTTAAACTGGAAGCCCTATTAACACAAGAAAACGCAAAAGAACATATCTTATAATTAACACGAAATGTACAAAAAAAATCGTAGTCAGCAGGATTCGAACTGCGGGGAGACCCCAAGGATTTCTAGTCCATCCCTTAACCACTCCACAACTACTACACAATCTCTATATCCCCTACTTAAACTGAAGCCCTATTAACACAACAACTGAAATTACTGGATCGGGGTAATTCATAAGAAATGTAAACAGAAAGTGAATCGTAGTCAGCAGGATTCGAACCTGCGGGAGACCCCAAGGATTTCTAGTCCATCGCCTTAACCACTCGGCCACGACTACAATAAAAGCACTGTCATCCCCTGCTTAAACTGGAAGCCCTATTAACACAACAACTGTAAACTTATGGATCGGGTAATTCATAGGAAATGTAAACAGAAAGTGAATCGTAGTCAGCAGGATTCGAACCTGCGCAGGGAGACCCAATGGATTTCAAGTCCATCGCCTTAACCACTCGGCACAACTACAAAAGCACTGTCATCCCCTGCTTAAACTGGAAGCCCTATTAACACAACAACTGTAAACTTAATGAATCGGGTAATTCATAGGAAATGTAAACAGAAAGTGAATCGTAGTCAGAGGATTCGACCTGCGCAGACCCCAATGGATTTCAAATTCATCGCCTTAACCACTCAGCCACAACTACTCACAGTTAGTCACCCCTACTTCAACTGGAACCCCTATTAACACAAGAAAAACAAGTAAACTACATCTTTATAATTATGCCGAAATGTAAACAGAAAGTGATCGTAGTCAGCAGGATTCGAGCCAGCGCAGGGGACCCCAATGGATTTCAAGTGCATCGCCTTAACCACTCGGCCACAACTACTGCACAGCTAGCAGTCACCCCTATTTCAACTGGAACCCCTATTAAACAAGAAAACACAAGTGAAACACATCTTTATAATTAACCCGAAAATTAAACAGAAAGTGAACGTAGTCAGCAGGATTCTGACTGCGCGGGAGACCCCAATGGATTTCAAGTCCATCGCTTAACCACTCGGCCATGACTACAACACAAGTCACTGTCACCCCTACTTAAACTGGAAGCCCTATTAACACAACAACCTGTAAACTTACTGGATCGGGGTAATTCATAGGAAATGTAAACAGAAAGTGAATCGCAGTCAGCAGGATTCCAACCTGCGCAGGGGGACCCCAGTGGATTTCAAATTCATCGCCTTAATCACTCGGCCACGGCTACTTCACAGTTAGCAGGCACCCCTACTTTCAACTGGAACCCCTATTAACACAAGAAAACACAAGTGAACTACATCTTTATAATTATTCCGAATGTAAACAGAAAATAAATCGTAGTCGGCAGGATTCGACCCTGTGCTGGGAGACCACAATGGATTTCTAGTCCATTGCATTTACCACTCGGCCACACTACTACAAATTCTTTATCTATAACCACTCGGCCATGTGTACTGCACAGTTAACAATCACCCCTATTTGAACTGGAACCCCTATTAACACAAGAAAACACATGTTATAATTAACCAAAATGTGAACAGAAAATTAATCATAGTCGGCAGGATTCGACCTGTGCGGGGAGACCCAATGGATTTCAAGTCATCGCTTACCACTCGGCCACAACTACTACAAAAGTCTCTATCACCCCCTACTTAAACTAGAATCAATATTAACACAACAACCTGCAAATTACTGGATCGGGGTAATTCATAGGAAATGTAAACAGAAAGTGAATCGTAGTCAGCAGGATTCGAACCTGCGGGAGACCCCAATGGATTTCAAGTCCATCGCCTTAACCACTCGGCCATGACTACTTCACAGTTAATGATCACCCCTACTTCCACTGGAACCCTATTAACACAACACTGAACTACTCTTATAATAACCGAAATGTAAACAGAAAGTGAATCGTAGTCAGCAGGATTCGGGAGACCCCAATCAATTCAAGTTCAACGCCTTAACCACTGGCCACGACTACAACGCAAGTCACTGTCATCCACCACTTAAACTGGAAGGCCTATTAACACAACAACCTGTAAACTTACTGGATCAGTAATTCATAGGAAATATAAACAGAAAATAAATCTAGTCGCAGGATTCGAATCTGCGCGGAGACCCCAATGGATTTCTAGGCCATCACCTTAACCACTCGACCACAACTACTACACAACGCTCTATCATCCACTACTTAAACTGGAAGCCCTATTAACACAAGAAAACGCAAAGAACCATATCTGTATAATTAACACGAAATGTGAAACAGAAAACAAATCGTAGTCGGCAGGATTCGAAACTGTGCAGGGAGACCCCACTGGATTGCTAATCCATCACCCTTAACCACTCAGACACAACTACTACACAATTCTCTATTATCCCCTACTTTAACTGTCAGCCCTATTAACACAACAACCTGTAAAAGTACTGGATCGGGGTAATTCATAGGAAATGTAAACAGAAAGTAATCGTAGTCAGCAGGATTCCAACCTGCGCAGGGAGACCCCAATGGCTTTCTAGTCCATCGCCTTAACCACTCGGCCACGACTACAATACAAGGCACTGTCTTCCCCTGCTTAAACTGGAAGCCCTATTAACACAACAAACTGTAAACTCAATGGATCGGGTAATTCATAGGAAATGTAACAGAAAGTGAATCGCAGTCAGCAGGATTCAAACCTCTGCGGGGAGACCCCAATGGATTTCAAATCCATCGCCTTAACCACTCGGCAACAACTAATACACAATTCTCTATTATCCCCTGCTTAAACTGGAAGCCCTATTAACACAACAACTGTAAACTAATGGCTCGGGGTAATTCATAGGAATGAAAACAGAAAGTAATCTAGTCAGCAGATTCGAACCTCGCAGGAGAACAAAATTCAACCATCGCCTAACCACCGCCACACTACTAACAGTCATCCCTTTAACTGAACCTATTACACAACAAAGTAAAAAATCTAATTAAGAAATGTAACAGAAAGTGAATCGTAGTCAGCAGGATTCGAGCCAGCGCAGGGGACCCAATGGATTCAAATTCATCGCCTTAATCACTCAGCCACAACTACTTCACAGTTAGCGTCACCCCTACTTCAACTGGAAGCCCTATAACACAAGAAAACACAAGTAAACTACATCTTTATAATTATGCCGAAATGTAAACAGAAAGTGATTCGTAGTCAGCAGGATTCGAGCCAGCGCAGGGGACCCCAATGGATTTCAAGTGCATCGCCTTAACCACCGGCCACAACTACTGCACAGCTAGCAGTCACCCCTATTCAACTGGAACCCCTATTAACACAAGAAAACACAAGTGAAACACATCTTTATAATTAACCCGAAAATTAAACAGAAAGTGAACGTAGTCAGCAGGATTCTGATCTGCGCGGGGAGACCCCAATGGATTTCAAGTCCATCGCCTTAACCACTCGGCCATGACTACAACACAAGTCACTGTCATCCCCTACTTAAACTGGAAGCCTATTAACACAACAACCTGTAAACTTACTGGAATCGGGGTAATTCATAGGAAATGTAAACAGAAAGTGAATCGCAGTCAGCAGATTCCAACCTGCGCAGGGGACCCCAGTGGATTTCAAATTCATCCTTAATCACTCGGCCACGGCTACTTCACAGTTAGCGGGCACCCCTACTTCAACTGGAACCCCTATTAACACAAGAAAACACTGAACTACATCTTTATAATTATTCCGAAATGTAAACAGAAAATAAATCGTAGTCGCAGGATTCGACCCTGTGCTGGGAGACCACAATGGATTTCTAGTCCATTGCATTTACCACTCGCCACAACTACTACAAAATCTCTATCTATAACCACTCGGCCATGTGTACTGCACAGTTAACAATCACCCCTATTTGAACTGGAACCCCTATTAACACAAGAAAACACATGTTTATAATTACCCAAAATGTGAACAGAAAATTAATCATAGTCGGCAGGATTCGACCTGTGCGGGGAGACCACAATGGATTTCAAGTCCATCGCATTTACCACTCGGCCACAACTACTACAAAAGTCTCTATCACCCCCTACTTAAACTAGAATCAATTAACACAACAACCTGCAAAGTTACTGGATCGGGTAATTCATAGGAAATGTAAACAGAAAGTGAATCGTAGTCAGCAGGATTCGAACCTGCGCGGGAGACCCCAATGGATTTCAAGTCCATCGCCTTAACCACTCGGCCATGACTACTTCACAGTTAATGATCACCCCTACTTCAACTGGAACCCCTATTAACACAAGAAAACACAAGTGAACTACATCTTTATAATTAACCCGAAATGTAAACAGAAAGTGAATCGTAGTCAGCAGGATTCGGGAGACCCCAATGGATTACAAGTTCACGCCTTAACCACTCGGCCACGACTACAACGCAAGTCACTCATCCACCACTTAAACTGGAAGGCCTATTAACACAACAACCTGTAAACTTACTGGATCAGTGTAATTCATAGGAAATGTAAACAGAAAATAAATCTTAGTCAGCAGGATTCGAATCTGCGCGGAGACCCCAATGGATTTCTAGGCCATCACCTTAACCACTCGACCACAACTACTACACAACTCTCATCATCCACTACTTAAACTGGAAGCCCTATTAACACAAGAAAACGCAAAAGAACCATATCTGTATAATTAACACGAAATGTGAACAGAAAAACAAATCGTAGTCGCAGGATTCGAAACTGCAGGGAGACCCCACTGGATTGCTAGTCCATCACCTTAACCACTCAGACACAACTACTACACAATTCTCTATTATCCCCTACTTTAACTGTCAGCCCTATTAACACAACAACTGTAAAAGTACTGGATCGGGTAATTCATAGGAAATGTAAACAGAAAGTGAATCGTAGTCAGCAGGATTCAACCTGCGCAGGGAGACCCCAATGGATTTCTAGTCCATCGCCTTAACCACTCGGCCACGACTACAATACAAGGCACTGTCTTCCCCTGCTTAAACTGGAAGCCCTATTAACACAACAAACTGTAAACTCAATGGATCGGGGTAATTCATAGGAAATGTAAACAGAAAGTGAATCGCAGTCAGCAGGATTCAAACCTCTGCGGGGAGACCCCAATGGATTTCAAATCCATCGCCTTAACCACTCGGCAACAACTAATACACAATTCTCTATTATCCCCTACTTAAACAGGAAGCCCTATTAACAGAACAACCTGTAAACTTACTGGAGGTAATTCATAGGAAGTGGAAACAGAAAGTGAATCGTAGTCAGCAGGATTCAAACCTCTGCGGGAGACCCCAATGGATTTCAAATCCATCGCCTTAACCACTCCACAACTACTGCACAGTTATCAGTCACCCTATTTCAACTGGAACCCCTATTAACACAAGAAAACACAAGTGAAACACATTTATAATTAACCCGAAATGTGAACAGAAAATAAATCAAAGTCGGCAGGATTCGAACCTGCGCAGGGAGACCCCAATGGATTTCTAGTCCATCGCCTTAACCACTCGGCCACAATTACTACGCAATTCGCTATCATCCCCTACTTAAACTGGAAGCCCTATTAACACAAAAAATGCAAAAAATCATATCTGTCTAATTAACACGAAATGTGAACAGAAAGTGAATCAGAGTTGGCAGGATTCGAAACTGTGCAGGGAGACCCCAATGGATTTCTAGTCCATCACCTTAACCACTCAGCCACAACTACTACACAATTCTCTATTATCCCCTACTTAAACTGTAAGCCCTATTAACACAACATTGTCAAATTACTGGATCGGGTAATTCATAGGAAATGTAAACAGAAAGTGAATCGTAGTCAGCAGGATTCGAACTTGTGCGGGGAGACCCAATGGATTCTAGTCCATCGCCTTAACCACTCGGCCACGACTACTACACAATTCTCTATCATCCCCTACTTAAACTGGAAGCAATATTAACACAACAACCTGTAAACTTACTGGATCGGGTAATTCATAGGAAATGTAAACAGAAAGTGAATCGTAGTCAGCAGGATTCGAACTTGTGCGGGAAACCCCAATGGATTTCTAGTCCATCGCCTTAACCACTCGGCCACGACTACTACACAATTCTCTATCATCCCCTACTTAAACTGGAAGCAATATTAAACAACAACCTGTAAACTTACTGGATCGGGGTAATTCATAGGAAATGTAAACAGAAAGTGAATCGTAGTCAGCAGGATTCGAACCTGCGCGGGAAGACCCAAAGGATTTCAAGTCAATCGCCTTAAAAGACCAGAGAAGAAAGAGATTAGGTGGTGGCTGTGGGAGTTGATGGAGCTCAGGCTTGTGAGGTGGAGGACCTAACCTAACCCCCCCTCCGTCCCTGATGTAGGAGAGTGAAAAGTGTGTGTGACGGTGTGTGTGGTTGTCCACAATGCTATTTGCTTTGCAGATGCAGCGGGTGGTGTAAATGTCCAGGATAGAGGGAAGAGAGACTCCGATGATCTTCTAAGTGGTCCTCACTATCCTCAGTAGGGTCTTGCGCTCCGAGACTGTGCAGTTCCCAAACCAGGCAGTGATGCAGCTGCTCAGGATGCTCTCAATGGTCCCTCTGTAGAACATGTCAGGATGGGGGAGGAGAGAAGCTTTCCTCAGCCTTCTCAGGAAGTAGAGATGCTGCTGGGCTTTTTTGGTGATGGGCTGGAGGAGCCTTTCCTGTTTGCACATACTTGGTATACACCATGAAGTTAAAAATCCTGAATCGCATTGACCTGGATGCTTCAGCAATAATGTAATACATTCTCAATAACTGATATGTTTAGGTTTTTTTGCTGTTTTTTTTTTTGTTACTTAAACAGCAAATACACAATGTTTGATTGCAGCTTGAGAAACTCCATGCCATTGGATACAAGGCTGTTCTGCTTCTTGGCAAGGAGACAAAAGAATGAATTCAAGTTTAAAATATTAACCCCTCGCTGCACATTCTCCACCTATGCCCAGGACTACCTTCAGAAGATGGTTTACTTTATGAATACCTTTGTGAAAGTAAGATGCAGCACTGCATTCTTAAAGTCACAGTTCACAACTTGTGTTAAGTATGCAAAGATTGCATCAACGTTTAAATCTTAAAGGGACGGCTCCCCCCTAAAACTTGAATTCATCGCCTTAAACTCCTAACCTCCTTGACAGTGGAAACTTGGAGAAGTTTCCATTTTTATATAACCAACACAGAGTTTGTTAGCACAATACTGTGTCTTTTAATACAATTCAACATTTTAAATATTAATTTAGCTTTAGACACGGCCAAACAGCACTTCCTCAAACCATTTTCTAATATTTGGCAAACTACAACATGTCTCCAAAATATTTTTTTTACCTGTCCACTGTCACAGTTTTATCTGCATAGTATTGTGAGGATTGAAAGTAATTGCACAGAATTTGCTGATGAAGAACTATGACGTTTTGTCCTTTTTTTTCATATTATCAGTCGTTGATGACTGAAATGTAGTTTAGAGTGAACCATCTCTTAAACTATTTTCTTATTCAGTCCCCAAAGAGAGCAAGCTTTTGGAATGTTGGGAAGAGCACAACACATGCATGTCAAGTCCCAGCTCACCACATTTGCAATTTGGCATCCAGTTCTACCATCAGCTAGGAGCTCAACATTGTGGAGACTGGCGAGCCCCTTGTTTCCTCTGAACCTAAATCATTTTCTGTTCTTCATCTGTGTGCTAGAACCATAAGTGCACCATTTTCCTTTTCTTTTTTTTTCTCTCTCTCTCTTCCTGGATTTCCATGAACTTTTTTTGGAATGTGTTGCAGGTCTGAATGACAGGAAAGGATGTATATTTACAAATGACATGAAGTTGACCAAACAAAACATGAAATATTTTGTGTTCATATTGTCTGCAATGAAATACAAGTCAAAGTAAATTTAGAAATCACTACTTTCTTTTTTTATTTGCGTTTTCCATACTGTCCCAACTTTTTCTGATTTGGGTTGTAGTTTCTAGTGTTTCCATTGCGGACGATTTTACAGTCTTTAAAACGATTTGCATGAAAACTGAACACATAGAATCTATCGAGTCTCGCCATAGATAAAACATTATCCCTGCTGTGTTTTGTGTTTTCCAATTTTGCTTGTACTTTTAAAATGTGCCCTTTAACTATTTCTTCCATTGTGTAAGAGGTTGGTAGAAAGTTTTGAAAAGAGTATTGCTACTCCTCCACTAGTAGAGCACATCCAATCCACTTCAGTTTTATGATCCCTGTGTGATTCCTGAATAAACATGACATCAATCCGTTTCAGCTTTATAAACTCAAACAACACCATTCTTTCTGAGCAGCTCTAGCAGCATTAGATTAAGAGTTCCTACTTTTACATCCTTCATATTGGAAATAGAGAACAACATACCTATACAGTACAGTACAGTACAGTAGTGACACTGGCATCAGTTCAGCTGGGTCAGGTCTCACTTCTTTGCAGCAGGCGCTTTTCTTCTAAACAGTTGTAGCTGCTAATTCAGTCTTTCTGAAGCTCTCCACAAGTGGTCCTTGCTCTTGGACAACTCTTCTGATATTCTTTTTGCTCCTCTGTCTGAAATTTTGTGAGGAGCACCTGGTCATGGCTGCTTATGGTGAGATGATTCTTTCTACTTCTGGATTATGATCTAACAGTTCTCGCTGGAACATTCAGAAGTTTAGAAATCCTTCTGTAAACAATGCCATTAGTATGTTTGCAACAATAAGGTTGTGAAGGTCTTGAGAGAGCTCTTCACTTTTACCCATCATGAGATGTTTCTTGTGTGACACCTTGGTAATGAGATCTTATACAGCCATTAGTTGGGACTGAAGCAGCTGATATTGATTTTGTACTGACACGGGCAGACTGCTTTCTAATTACTGATTGATTTCAGCTGGTGTCTCGACTTCCATGCCTTTTTTCACCTGCCTTTCTTCATGTGTTCAATACTTTTCACCAGATGGATTAAAATTAAAGTAATGAGTCTGTTTTTAAAATGTAAGAAGTAGAAAGTACAGATATTTATGGGGGAAAAATTAATGAGTAAAAGTACAAAGTTTTGCGAAAATAAATAATGACGTAAAAGACTGATTAAAATGACACTTAAATTGTACAAGAGTCTGTTATTATCAATATTAATAACCTTTTTTTTCAATAATAATAATAATAATAATAATAATAATAATGATGATGATGATGATGATGATGATGATGATGATAATAATAATAAATCTAGTAATGTATCTTGTAGGTTCCCTGTGGTCTTTAGGCCATTAGGGTTGCACAAGCCTTAGTGCCGTCCCAAGCCCGATAAATGCGGAGGTTGTTTAAGAAGGACATCCAGCGTAAAAACATGCCAAATCAAACATGCGGATGATCCGCTGTGGCGCCCCCTAATGGGAGAAGCAAAGAAAGTTTTTTATTCACGATTCACTGAGAACACGTACATTTTATTAAATATAAAAAGGGCGAAATTAAAACTTTATTTAAAATGTATCACTACGTCCTTTCTTAGTCGGATATTTAAAAAATAAATCCACCAAAAATAAACATTAAACATTTGTTTTTACTAATAAATCTGCCATGAAGCACATGTCCGACAAGT
>JBCEWE010000922.1:0-20000 GCA_039877035.1 Silurus lanzhouensis
CAATGTCTATCATTAAAAACAGCACACACACGCACACACACACACAGCACACACACACACACACACACACACACACACACACACACAATACACACACACACACAATACACACAATACACACAATACACACTACAGCCACATCACCAGATCACCAGGCATGTACAACTGTATTATGACTAACACTGAATACACACTGTATCACACAGAAAGCTCAAGAGAAGTTTAGGACTTAAATATAAGAATAAACTGCAGTTAGTGACCAAAGCTTTATGGGATCTTTGGTTTTTCCCTATGAAAAATATATATATATAACCAAAAGTTTGTGGACACCCGACCATTAAATTTCTGTGTTTTTTAACATCGCATTACATGTTTAATCCCATTTACTGTTATATAACCTTCACTCTTCTGGGAAGATGTTCTGCTAGATTTTGGAGCGTGGAGATTTGTGCTCATTCAGCCACAAGGTTGTTAGTAAAGGTACTGATGTAGATATATAGGTGAGGAGGACTGGGGGATGCACAGGGGCATTATTATGCTGGGACAGGTTTGGTTCACCTAGTTTAAGTGGAGGGAAAATTCCATGTCACCACATCCAAAGCCATCATAACTAATTGTATGCCTTTGCAGTAACAGTGTGGGGAAAAAGCACATATGGCTGTAAAAGTCAGGTGTCCTAATACTATTGTCCATGTCGTGTATAACATGAAGGTCTAGAGACCATTAAATACCAAAAACCAAGAGGAACCTTATTTCTAAGACTGTGTAATCCATGGTGCGTTTTTTGCATCTACATGGGGGTGGAATTAAAACAATACTAGGGCTGAAAACGATTCCTCGAATAATTCGAGTAATTCGATTACAAAAATGACATTTCGTTTAGTCCATTTAACTCCACGCCGAGCACTGCGTTTCCCCACGGACTATTATTACTGACGCACCAGCCGCTAAACTCTGGAAACACAGAAGACTGCAGAATGAAAATGGAGGAATGGGGAGAAAACAGTGAGGGACGAGGAGAAGATTCAGAAAACACGGAACAGTGCGGTTACAGTTTTTAAAGTCATTTTAAAACTGATTTTTATATTTTTATTATAGACAGTACGGTCTAAAAGTCCTCCGCAGTGCCGTGTAGAGCAGAGTAGTGGAGCACGTTTTACACAGATTAGTGATTCATTTCAAGCAGCTTTTCCAGAGACAAGAAACCCACATCATGATACTGTGTGAGATTTAATAAATAAATACATGAGTGAGAATAATTATGAGTTTCATTAACGGATATTTTCCCATACCTTCTCTACACTGCCACTGCAGGGGGACTTTTTAAACGCACTGTATTCGTATTTTGATGTTTAGTTTAGTTTTCACTGATATTCTTGTGTGCTAAAAAAGGAAACACATTTTTTTACATCTATTTTAAGAGAGCAGTGGCGACTGAGGCAAGAAAAAACTGTCTGAGAGAGTGTGATGAAAAAACCTTTAGAGGAACCAGACTCAAAAGAGAACCCACCCTCATCTGGGTGGCACCGAATGTCCGTTCATTACAGTCCCATTTATACAACTGAACAGTTGAGGATTAAGGGCCTTGCTCAAGACCCACAAGTGGCAGCTTGGTGGTGCTGGGATTTGAACTCACAACCTTTGGATCGAAGCCCAACATCTACTGAACTCCCACTTCCATACACCCAATAAATAAATGAATAAACAAAATGGTCAAAATTCAGCTACTCCAGGTTTCTGAACTGCAAAGGATTATCCAATCACATGCATTCATGGAAGTCAATCAGCTAATCGCAGATGATCAGACCAGAGACAAAAACTGTTCAGTCATGTTAGCTGCTTGTCCATTATTACATCATCCCTATTAGTTAAAACACTCACTCTCTCTGCGAGACGTCTGGTTCAGTCCTCCAGCCCAAGACCATCTCTGCTGTCTGATCTCAGCCCACGTCTTCTTAGTTGAACGTTTGATAGCGGACTCGTATCTCTCCTGCACACACACACACCACACACACACACACACACACACACACACACACACCACACACAACCCATCTATACACTGAGCTTTTATAATAAACACTTTAAAATAACAGTGTCGTGTTTCAGTCCTGAGTTGTGTCATATCGGCAATGCATACAAAAAAAAGTGAAGAGAGTGAAGCACAGTGTCCTGACCTTGTTCTTCTCCAGTTTCTGTCTTTGTTTCTCCTCCAGGAGAGCTCTGCGTTTCTCAGTCCGGAGTCTCTGCTCCTCCAGCCTCCTCCTTCTCTCCTCCAGCTGGCTCTCCCTCAGACGCCGAGCCTTCTCCTCCTTCTCCAGCCACTGAGCTTTCTTCACCGCTATGGAGGGAGAGGAGAAATATGGAGCTTTCATTTACACAGTGCTAATTTGAGTTCTGCAAGAAGAAGTAGGTCTTTGATCATTCAGCTGAGGGACCAGTGGAGCAGTGCTGAAGGCTCCGAAGGGAAGGTGGGTGGAAGTGATTTGAAGTAAACTATATACCCAAAATCTATTGGGAAACTATTTTTCATCTACACTGCATTGGCAAAAGTATTGGGACACCTGCACTTTCCTGCTATATGTGGTTCTTCTCCAAATTATTACCACAAATCTGGAGGCACTCAATTGTACAAAAAGTCTTTAGATGGCGCTGTAATAAAATTTTGCATTCACTTGAACTTGGAAATCCAAACCTGTTCCAGCATGGCGATCTCATCCCTACTGAACACCTTTAGGATGAATGTGAACGCTGACTGTGCACCAGGTCCCCTCACCTACATCAGTACCTGCCTTTCATACCAGCCTTGTGGCTGATGAACACAAATATCCATAATCACACTCCAAAAATCTAGTGGAACATCTTCCCAGAAGAGTGGAGAGAATTATAAGAGCAAATTGGGACTAAATGTGGAATGCGATGCTCAAAAAGCACATACCAAACTTATGTCCCAATACTTTTGGCAATATAATGTATATGTGGTTCTTCTGCAAACTGTTACCACAATATTTGAGGCACACAATTGTAACGGACATCTTGGGATGAATTTAAATAAAAAAAATGTTCCCTTCATTTGAGGAGACCTGAACCTGTTCCAGCATGATAATGCCCCATTAAGATATGCATTGCATGGGTTGGAGTGAAAGACCTCCTGCTATAGAGCTCTTATGTATGGTCCGTTACTGCCAGATAATTATTTTTCATCTCTGTAGAATTTACTAATTGCGTCTCTCCGTGTCGTAATCACCCCGAGCGCCCCGAGCTCAGCCCCTGACCGACACAACGCCAAATGAGAGCAAGAGAGCCTCACGTTTCTGTTCTGCCTCGTTTCACTTCTTGATCAAATAACGATTATAAAACAATCACGTCCTCCTTATTTACATTTCCCAGCATGCTGTGTGGCAGCTGCTTACATTCTCCTTGAAGGAGAAAAACGAAACATTTGATGTGCCATTGCAGTATTTCCTGTTTTCCAGCAGCCTGTGACAACACACACACACACACACACACACACACACACACACACACACACACACACACACACACACACACACACACACACACTAAGGAATGCTAATCCCCCCCACCCCTGAGAAACTGCTTTGATTCACAGGAAGCTCGGGTCACCAAATATTCACATTTGTAATGTTTATTTCCTGTTTCCTCCTGGACTTCCTGTTACAAATCTCAAGTGTGTAACCATGTACCATACGTCTCACACAAGTGGTCACTTCAGCACCCCATACGGAAATCTGATATATGGCATATTATATATACCGGTATACATATATATATATATATAATGTCGAATTTGCTCATGGGACTATTTATCACTGATTTAATCAATTTGAGAGGTCAGTCTTGTACTTATTTAAGGCATCTCTGCTTTTGGATGTGGATCTGCCAAACAGATAAATATAAATGCAGGGAAATAAAATTATTCGGCTCATTTTGTGCTTGTCATTAAACTCCAAAGAAATTAAAAAAAATAAAAGGACCCAAGATTACCACTTGATTTTCTAGTATTAAATTAGTTTTAAATAACTGTTAAAAGAATTGTACATTTTTATGCTAATTCTGTTGTGTAATTGCAGTTAACATTTAATTTTTAAAAACTGAAAAGTATTCTGTGATTATTTACCATTTATATATGCCATTTATGCATTTCTTATATTTAACCCTTTCATATACATGTCCACTGAAGGTGTACTCACTTCTGTTGACAGCTATTTAGACAATAATGACTGTATGCTGAGGACAGTAAATCTAAAATTAAGTTTCATTTGTATAGTTTTGTCCCTTGAGAAGATTTACTACAATGGTTGCTGATATGTGAGGGTTGTACTTACTTTTATTAGATACTGTATGTGGCATATACTGTATTTGTATTTGGGAAAATTTACTACATATATAAAAATAGCCATTTTGAAATACATGTGGGATGTATGTACAAGTATCTGACATTTATTTCTATATCTGTGAAATCCAAATTAATCTATTTGTACAGTATATGCCCTTTTGGCTTTACAGAGACATTTCCTGCTAGCTGTTTTGCTAAACTAACCCTAACCTTAGCGTCGCCTTTAGCTAGCATAATAATAACCTGCCACAGGAACAGCTGGTTGGATAAGATTTGACTTTACAGAGACATTTCTGTCTTGCTAATCAGGCAGTGTTGTAATTACATTTACAAGTGGAGGGTTAAAGGCCTTGCTCGAGGGCCCAGCAGTGTCCCACTGAGCTACCACTAAATAGCATTGTAATGAGCTAGCATGAAAATGAACTACTTGAAAAAGGCTAGTGGGATAAGATTAGACTTAACAGAGCCACGTCCTGTTGAGTGTTTTGCTAACTAGCCCAAGTCCTAACTAGCTCGAAAATGACTAGCCACATGTGATTTTACAAGCAATTAAAAAACATGAAGTGATAAAATGATTTAAGACTGACACCAGAGACTCCCTCCCTAAATTAATAATCAATGCTTTTGGACCAATCAGAATTCAGGATTCTGAGTTATATATGTAGATATAAAGAAATACAGCTTTTTTCGTCTTTTTGTATCTTTATATAATGCGACTATATTCATTTTAGATAATCGGAGATCAAATCAAACATCTTGGGTGGAACAGAGGTAATAGAGTTGGGGTAATAAAATGTTCCCTTTCATGTGCAGGATTTTGGCTCCTCTATAGGAAGATAAAGAGCTTTGTGGAGCTTGAGGGTTTAAAGCGACCGCATTGCGGCGTTGGAAGATCCAGATGTTGGGATTTGTGACAGTACGGCTTCTCTAACAGCTGATTAACATGAAGAATTGGGCAAACTGATGAATGGTGCAATTATGCTGGACGCAAAGGGCTACTTTCTGCCTGTTAAAGAATTTCTAAGAGCTGACCCATGAATGATGGAAATTCATATCCAGGTCATGGCTTTATCCATTTTGTAGCATTTATAAGAATAAGGAAATTGTATTCAATTTAACATACACTTCTACACACAAATGTCTTTGGGTGCAGTAGCATTACATTTTCCCTTCACTTGAACTTGAAGACCCAGACCTGTTAATGACCAGCATGATAATGCCCCTGCACAAAGCCAGCTCCATGAAGATATGCTTTCCATGGGTGTGTGGAAGATCTCCTGCTAAAGAGCTCCAACCCTATTAAACACCTTTGGGATTAATGTGAACGCTGACTGCACCACAGGAACCTCCTCACCTTCTCCCATACATCAGTTCCTGACTTTGCTAACACCCTTGTGGCTAAATGAATCTCCGTAAAATCTAGTGGAACATCTTCCCAGAGGAGTGGAGGTTATTATAAGAGTAAATAGGGATGAAATGTGGAATGTGATGTTCAAAAAGAGGCACATGCTCAGGTTCCCACAAACTTTTGTCCATATAGTGAATCAGTCTGAAACCTTCACAATGTCAGGATTATGGACAGGGACTACATTTCCCACAAGCCACTCCGGTCTCAAATGCCTTTCCACACCTGTTTCTCATTCACCTATACATTTTCTCTTGTGCAGGCAGTCCCTGACTTATGATGGAGATGCGTTCTGATGATCATAACTTGAATATATCGTACGCCTACCCAGGAGTCTTAGTCTTGGTGATCAGTATGGTGTAGTGTTGTTATTTGTTAATAATTTTCAACAAATTACAGTACATAATTTAGCGAAACAGAGCAATTCACACTACCGTAATGAATAAACTTTAAAGTATACAGTGCAACCTCGATACTCGCGGGGGTTACGTTCTATGACCCCTCATGCAGTAACAAAAAATGGTGAGGTTTTGACTCTCCTTTTGGTGTTTCCTTTTACAGGGAGAATTGTACATTAACTGCACTGTAAACCCAACAAAAATTGTGAATTACTTGTCATAAATGTTTTATTTACAACTTTAAATGAATAATTTAATAATAAAATAGTTTTTCAAAATCTTTGTCAATAATCAGTACAAACTCTGTTTTGAAATGTTACTCTGAACTCAGAGTAACATTCAGAGCCACTCAGAATGCAATTTGTTTGAGAAGAACAAAAAAAAGGTAATACAATGCAAATGTCATATATTTTCCACACCCCAGGTTTTCCATTTAATTCCCACCACAGAAAACAACTTCTTCAGTGCTAATTGTACGTACACTACAGATGTGGTGGTGAAAACACTGAAGCTCTTTTGATAAAAGGCTGTTTATAGAAGAATAGTTTCCCATCTGTACAACACATGCACAAGCAGCTGGTGTGAACACACTGGGAATTTTACTCAGGATCGTCTCATTCATAATCAATGTTTTTTGCAGTAAAAGTTATGCTGCTTCATATGTGTTTAACCTCATCTAAACTCCAGAGTATACATACTGTATTAAGTACTAAAGTAATAACCTTATTGTGCAGAAAATAAATATACTGTAAATGCCATTCCATTCAAACTACAATTGAAATGAATTGAGTTAAATTACCTTAAAAAATGTCAGAAAACTTTTCAGTGTTTAAGCATTAAATCTGAGTTCTGGTGAGCTGAACAAAGCTGAGGAACATGAGAATTGAGTTGTATTGAGATGAGTTCACCTCAGCTAAGTGGTCCAAAGGTTAATCATACCCCAATTAAAGAGAACTGATCAAATTTATTTGAGTTGTATTGAGTTTAGGTGAACTGAATTATGCCAAATTAAGTTGTTAAACTCAATTCAGTAAAACTGAATTGAGTTCAATTAAACTGAACTGAGTTCAATTGAGTTTAGTTGAACTGAATTGAGTACAATTGAGGTCAGTTGAATTGAGTGGAGTTGAATTAAATTTAGTTCTATTAGGTTTAGATGAAATTATAAATAAAGTATAAATTGAGTTCAGCTCAGCTCACCTGAGTTGTGTTGAATCTAGTGTATATTAACTTAACTGAGTTTAACTGAACTGAGTTCATTTGAGAGTTCAGCTGAATTGAAATGAATTTATTTGTGTTTTATTTAAATAAACTAAGGTCACTTCAGTTCAACTGGTCTGAAATGAGCTCCACTGAACTTATTCAGCTGAACTGAATTTTGAAGTTTGAAAGAGTTAAACTGAGTTAAATGTTGAATAATGAGAATAATGTTGAGTTGGAATGAGTTTATGTAACTGAATATAATGACTTTATCAGCTATAACCAATGTGATTTAAATCAAGTTTCTCAACAGCACTCTAAAGTCCCTAAACTTTTAATTCCAAACCTGCCATAGCTTAGTTTAGTTTTTGTTCTTTTTAAGTTGATATAATAGTAGAATTGTTTCCTCAGCTGAAGTTTTTACTACAGTCCTGATCTTTTCCTTAATTTCCCTACATCATATTATTTCCATTTAATTTCTATGGAGGTTATATTTTTACAGTCATTTCAGCTACAATTCGCAAATAACCTATTAACATAAGCTTCTTTGGGACAATGTCTAATGTTAAAAGTGCTATACAAAAAACTGAACTAACTATCTTACTCCTTTTCAAATATTAAGCTGATGAAATATACTAAGGCTACTGAAATTATTTCACTTTATAATACATTTTGTTAATTGCTGCTACACTCATGCTAATTGCAATGAATAAAAAGTCTGTAATAATAATTTACCACACCGGATGGGCAGATTGCTGTAATTTCTACAGTGGCATAGCTAGTGTAAGAAACACTGAGCACTCAGTATAGTATAATTAGGATCATTTAGAAAAGAAATACACAATATTCACAAAGGTTTGTAGACACGTGACTATATGTGCCTTTTGAACATCCTGTTCCACATTTATTTGCCATTTGCTGTTATAATAAGGTCCAATCATCTGGAAAGATGTTTCACTAGGTTTTGAAGTTCAGGACATTCATTGCCAAAGGTGTGCACTAGGGGGGTTGAGGTCAGAGCTCTATAGCAGGCCACTCAAGATCTTCCACTCCAACCCATGTAAAGCATATCTTCATGAGCTGTCTTTGTGCACAGAAGCACTGAGTTTGGGTCTCCTGGTTCAAGTAAAGGGAATATTTCATGCTACAGTATCCAAAGACGTCCTAAACAGTTGTGTGCCTCTAGCTTTGTAGTAACAATTTTGGAGAAAAAAACCCTGAAATACTTCTGTCCATATAGTGTATAATGTATATTGTATATAGGGTATGCCATATAAATCACAAGATCTACCAGAGAACAAAAAAAAAAAACCATCTTAAACCAGAAAATACAGTAAGCCTTATGAAAAGGATGAAATTTGAAGCCATTTTTTGAATATTTAAATCGATTACATGAGGTTTGATCGATGAAACCACCACCTTTACCGCGGATCTTACCTTGCTCGTGGGTTTTCTGTTCTGAAGCATTAAAAAAACAAATAAAAAAGAGAAGCTGTTATGTTTCAAAGCCTTACTTCGGTCACTATCCCAGAAGTAGTTCTGAATAACAGCCACTAATTTCTATTAAACAAGCATTATTGTATTCAATTATTAATTGTTGTGAACACATCAGACAAAAAGAGAATTCTTTATAAAAATGGCAGCACTGGTGAGATGCTGAAAATATTCTTTTGGTCATCTCGGATTCATCTGTGCAATGAAATATATATGGAAAATACGATATTTATGTAAATGAAATGTCGCACATAGAAGCAGCTGAGGTCTTACCCAGGTACTTAGCTCTCTCTTCTCTCCTCTGTTTAGCCAGCTTCTGTTTCTGCTCTGAGCTCACCCCATCTGTGAAACATCAAAAAGAAAACAAATAAAGATCCATATATATAATAAGTACAAAATAATAATTAAGCATTATTTTGATCCATGGTATAAGGTGATAATCCGTGGCTACGTGTGAGGTCCTACCCCATTTTAATGCTCTTCGCTTTACCTCGGGTCGTTCTTCACCTCTACACCTCTACACCTGGATTATCACTTACTATTACTTACCGGAATAATCAGATGAATAATTTAATTATTTGCTGAATAATCATCTAAAACCCATATGGATAGTTTTTCCGAGTTGCGTTATACGGAACGAGAGTGGCCTGAATCACTGATGCCACCTGTTGTTTATTTAAAGTGTCATTTTATTCATTTGGATGTTTTTTATTTTTTATTTTATGTAGTGTTACTTTTATTGTTTTAGTTTTATTACGTCTTTTATTTTTCTCAATATTTATTAATATAATTATTATGTACATATCATTTTTTCATTTAGCGCATTTTTATGATTCAGTACCGTTTTTTTTTATTGATTTTGCAAAAAAAATTCAGTACTATTTTACATGTAGATTTATGTTTTGTTTCCAGTTTGATAAATCGGTTATCGGCAAGTGTGATGCAACCTAGCTATGCATATACATCCTGTATATGTACATTCAGACTTACTCCTTGAATTGTAATGTGTGCATGTATGTGGGAATGCAGGTGTTTACACTGTTCTAAGGGTGTGTGAGTGTGTGTATATGTGTGTATATGTGTGTGTGTGTGTGAGAGAGAGAGAGAGAGAGAGAGAGAGAGAGAAGAGAGAGAGAGAGAGAGAGCATTCCTCCATACTATACAGCTTATGCAAGATTTACCATCCGAATCTAACATGGGACGGTCTTGTTGCTATGACAACTTCTCACTAAGATGTTAGAGGAACACACTTGGGACTGTAAAGACTGTTTGAGAATGGTTGTCGTCACACACACACACACACACACACACACACACACACACACACACACACACACACACACACTCACACACAGCTGATAAACTGCAGCTGTCGTGTTCTTCATTCCAGTTCTAAACAACTGATGACTTGGCATCAAGCCATAACCATCTGCTCGATTAGAAAAAAAAAGAGAGAAGATTAATGAAGAGTCGGGATGGCATGCGCCTCCGTGTACTTCAGTACGATGTAGTGTTTTTTGGAAAGACAATCAGCCATTCGTTATTGTGTGAGTCTGAGGAGCACATGACTGATCGCGCTACGCTTAACCCTGTCTTCCTGTTGCCATTTAGATCAATAGTGTGGAACTGTAGTATTGTATCATGCTGCTGTGCAAACTCACTGCACAGAGGGAGAGAAAAACACACTAGGGTTCAGTTCCTTCAGTATGAGATGTAATACAAAAAGACATTTCAAGCAATAATCTAATCTAATCTAATCTAATCTAATCTAGCTAAATGTTCCTGTATTTAATTTTACCTTATTTTGCCCAAATTCCTTCCTCACTCTTCCCAATCATACAACAACTCCCAAATGCCATCCTAGTGTGTATATACAAACAGCTGTTCGCTCTGCATCACTCAAATGAATAAAGCTATCTGCCCTCTTACACATACACAAGACACAAACACACGGTTGTCCAATGAAACAGGAGATAAACATAGTAAGCCCATCCCTCTTTATAAACATGGGCATTTCTGCACTCTGGAAACCCTGGTTATGGTTTCAACATGTTTTTTTCATTGTTTTGTGGTGTGCAGTGTGACACTAAAACAACAACAAATCCGATTAAAGTACCGGAGTATCAGCGTCGCTCTGAATTGGTTTCAGAAATCCGATTGAAAGATGTGACAGAGTATATGCACATCACCTCAGCAAGGCTACTTGTTGAATTAAAAGTCAAAAGCGGTTGATAATTTACTCAAACATTACTTTAGTGGACCCCTGGCCATAAGATTGGTATTACAAGTGAATTGATTGCAGGAACTATTGGCTATCTGGCGAAAATCCATACTGATAGTTTTTCCGGGTTGCGCCCGTTCCTGGACCGGCTGAGAAGGTCCGCTCTCATTACGAAAGCGGCATCTAGAGGCGTATCGCAGATGCCACGTGCTGTTTGTTTTTTTCAGGTGAGGAGGTGTGCTGCATGGCGAGCCCTATTATATTTATTATTTATCATCTTTTAATTATAAAATTAGATGTATTAATTATTATATTTATATCTATTGAGGCCTGGGGTGCAGTCAGCATTTACACTCAACCCAAAGGTGTTCAATAGAGTCTGATTTCTAAAGCAATAGATTTTCCACTCCAACCCATGTAAAGCCAGCACCATCTACAT
Source organism: Silurus lanzhouensis (assembly GCA_039877035.1). NCBI lineage: Eukaryota > Metazoa > Chordata > Actinopteri > Siluriformes > Siluridae > Silurus > Silurus lanzhouensis. The sequence continues at coordinate 11,518 of JBCEWE010000922.1, forward strand.
GGAACTGGCTTTCCTATAAAATTGTGTGTTTGGGAAAGAACTACATATGGCTGAAAAAGTCAGGTGTCCTATGATGCTAATGATGAAATCTGAATCTGTGCAGTACCTTTTTTGTTCTGAGGGGTGGCGCTGTTTGCAGGGGTGCTGGGTCTGCTGCTGGGTTTGCCAGGTGTTTCTGTTTTAGAAGGAGGGTCAGTGATCAGAGAGGAATCGGTGATGGTGGTGTCGTCAGCTTTGAGGGGCTCCTCGTGCTGCTTCTCCGGCTTTTGAGTCAAACCTATAGGAGAGCTAGTGAAAGCTTGAGATCGAGACAAAGAAAGGGTAAAGAACACAGTGAGATGTTAACATCCAGTCAGATAATACCACTAAGGAAAAAACTGCATTTTTCTATCGATTGTGCTGAGAGGCAGGGCTTCAAACAGTGCTCATTTCTGATTGGTTAGCTTACCACCAGTCACCTTGACTTCATTATCATCAGTTCTCAGTTTTAAGCTTCCATGCACCAATGTACTCCAATGGCTCCTTTATCTCCTCTAATCAGTACTAGTTCCCATGCTGACACCTTCAGAGCGCCAAGCACTCATTATGGTTTCACTCCCACCCAGTTAGCGCATCATTAGCATACAGTTCATGCTTGTGCGCTATCCATCAGAAAGATGTCTGCCTTCCAGGGGGGCTCACTTCAAACACATCAGCAGAACCAACCATCAGTTTCAAATTCAGGGTCTGATTTCTTTCTCTTTCAATATTTCCTGGCCTCATAGCATACTGGTACACGATTTTCAGCAAAATGAAAACTTAATAATGATGGGAGATGGAAGAATTATTATCCAACAAATCCATGAAGAACATAACAGATCTTCTGTGTTGCTATGTACTTATCATAATTTTTCTCTATATGTGAAACATTAAGGGTTTTTTATGGATTTATTGAGATATTAAAATGATTCTTCATCACTGGGAGACACTCTTAAGGCTTACAGATGCCTAAAAGTACACTTTTTTGGACAAAACACACGTACACCCAAACACAAATGGGCTAGAATTTATACCGATAGTTTTTCCGGGTTGTGTTAGACAGCACGAGACCACACGTTGTTTATTAATTTTGGATGTAACTGTTTTTAATTATTAAATGTATTAGTTTCAGTTTGAATGCCTCTTTTATTATTCTCAATATTTATTAATATACTTGATATACTCATATTTATTTCCTTGAGCACATTTTTATGATTAAGTACAGATTTTTGAATTTGTTTATTTTTCGTATACATTTCTGTACCATCTTACAGAGTGTTGTTTTTTTTTAAAATCCAGCATTCATTTTAAAAGCTTAATCGGGTTGATTAATCCGTTATCGGCGAGTACGATCTAACCTAGATATCAGTATCTGTATAATCCACAATCGGTCGACCTCTAAACAAAACACAACATCACCAAGCTTCACACTAACATGGATCTTCTGTCTGAAGTATATTTTCTGCTCTTAGTTAAATTGCCCATTGAGGACGTGTGTAAAATCTGCTGTAAAAATCGGCGAGTATGTTCAAGGGTCAACAGAGTGAACGCCACCCATACAGGCAGCTATCGCTCCTCATCCTTCCACCGTGTAGAGGTCAGAGCGCACACAAACTTCCTGTTTTGATCAAGAACACATGGGGACTCTTGGCTATCAGTCCTGTTTCTGCAGCCATGTGTGTGTGTGTTCAGATGTGACGGCGTCAGCAAGAGAAAGACAAATGATGACGCCTTCTGCTGAGCCATGAAACCGGCGCCATGTTTACCTCAGACAGAAGACAACTCCTGACACGTCCACGATAAAAAAACAACAGGGTAAAAAATGAAAAAGAGAGAGACAGATTTCTCCATGTCTATATTTACAGTCTCTAAATTCCTGTCTTTCTCTCTCACTCTTTCTCTCTATATCTCTCTACCTCTGTCACCATCTCTCTCTCTCTCTCTCCCTCACTCTCGTTCTCTCTCACAGGGTGAACAGCAGGCATGTGGTCTTTCACTGTGGAGATAAACTGCCACTGCAGAGCTCCATCTGCCACACACACACACACACACACACACACACACACACACACACACACTTGTAAATGGAATGAATTGGGGTGTAAATAATGACGGCCCACAAAGTAAATAAACACATGCAGTATTTACTGATAATTCAGTACTAATTCAGTAGTCATTTTAATTGGTTCTGTTTATTTCTCCATCCAGAACCTCCCATACACAGCGGTACAGACAGAGTGTGTGTGTGTGTGTGTGTTTAAGATGAGCTGCAGAGAACAGAGCTGCAGCGCTATACAGATGTGATGAATTATTGATACCGGTAAGAACTACTGATGCTGGATGTTGGTACAGAATCAGAATCAGAAAAACTTTATTGCCAAATATGTTTCCACTGACAAGGAATTTGTTTTGGTGACAGAAGCATAATAAAATTTACTGCACCTTTTTTATAAAGAAAATAAAGTACAATTGCACAAAAAAAGTACAGATTTTGATTAATAAAAGTGGTAATGCATGTATGTTTTATTTTATTGCACAATGGGAAGAGCGTTTAAGTGTTCATGAGGTAAATTGCCTGGTATAAGAAACTTCTCTTGTGCCTCACTCTCTTGGTACTTGCTTCTCTGATGGATCCAGGGTGATTTTTTGGGCCCTTTTTCTCACTCTGGATGTGTACAGTTCCTGTAGAGTGGGCAGATAAACACCAATAATCCTTTCAGCCGATCGAACCGTCATCTGTAGTCTTCTGATGTCTGATTGTGCAGCTGAGCCCAAACCAGACGGTTATCGAAGTGCACAGAACAGACTCGATGATTGCTGAGTAGAACTGTTTGAGCAGCTCCTGTGAAAGGTTGAACTTCCTCAGCTGGCAAAGAAAGGACATCCTCTGTTGGGCCTTTTTAACAATGGGTTCGATATGATTGTCCCACTTCAGGCGTGGGAGATCGTGGTGCCCAGGAACCTGAATGACTCCACTGCTGCCACAGTGCTGTTCATGATGGTGAGTGGGGGGAGTGCAGGGGGGTTTCTTCTGAAATCCACAATCATCTCTACTGTTTTGAGTGTGTCCAGGTCGTTATGACTGCACCAGACAGCCAGCTGCTGAACCTCACTTCTAAATGCAGATTTATCAGCGTCTTCAGTGAGGCTGATGACTGGAGTGTCGTCTGCAAACTTCAGGAGCTTGACAGAGGGGTCTGTAGAGGTGCAGTCGTTGGTGTACAGGGAGAAGAGCAGAGGGAAAAGAAGACATCCCTGGGGGCACCAGTGCTGATTGTACGGCTGTTTGACATGAATTTCTGCTATCTGTCACAAAGCTGGTGATCCACTGACAGGTAGCTCTCGAAACAGAGCTCTGGGTTAGTTTGGTCTGGAGGAGTGTTGGGATGATGATGTTAAAGGCCGAACTAAAGTCCACGATTTGTCCATATGTAGATGAAGTGCAGTCCCATGTTCACCACATCGTCATCTACTTCACTCGAATCTTCTTTGTCAGTGTGATTATGGCCTACAAGATTCTGTCCCCATTCCTGTAGGCATCTTCTTTGGCCTAATGAAGCTGTCCGAGTCTTGAAAAAAAGAGGAAAACCCCTGTGATGAGTAGAAATGCTTACAGTTGATGAAGAGTAGTTCTAGATGAGGACAGCACAACTTCTTCATAGCTGTTACATCTGTACACCACCTTTCATTTATGTAGAATCATGTCCCACTGCCTCGCCATTTCCCCGCCGATTCAGTGCTGTGGTCCGCTCTGAACAGCTGGAAAAGCAGATGTAACACGCTTTCTGGAGACCCCCTTATCCATCCAGGCTCCAGTAAATCACAGAGCAGCAGAGTTTAAAAAGTCCTTATTTGACCGGAAGAGCAGAAGTTCGTCCATTTTATTGGGTAGAGAGTGGAGATTCGCCAGACGGACACTAGGCAATGCAGTTCTAAAGCCGGAGTTGGAGCCTGACCAGCGTGGGGGCTCACTTTCCACACTTACCCATTTTAAAGCATTTGAAGACCCCCGCTGCTCCGCCAACTACAATGTCCAGCAAAACACCCGAATAGTCAAAAAACGGCAAAAGATTGTGTGTTTTGTTCTGCCAAATGTTTAGCAGTTCATCCCTGGTAAAAGTGACTGTACATGAAAGACAAAAGACGAACTAAAAAAACAGTAAAGCGACTGGAGAGCTCTTCCCCGAGTCAGCCATCTGCAGCGCCATCTTGGAACCAACCAATTCATGATTGTAATGATTTTAGTACTGATAATGAATGTTAGTACTGATTCATGATGGTTAGTACTGATACTGGTTGTTAGTACTGATTCATGATGATAGTATTGATACTGGATGTTAATAAAGAGAGAAAGAGAGAGAGATACACACAAACACACACACACACGGCAGTCCTTAGGAATCCAAAGAGGGATATCCGTGGTACGCCCTGGAGGGGCGAGGTCCACACAGTCTAAAAATGAACACACAAGAAGATATGGGAAATCCGGGGGGCCGTGGAGAGAGTGTAGAGTCCGGAAGGAAAGGAACGCATAAGGATACGTATAACAGCACATATCAACAAACAATAACGGACAAAAAGGGCGTGTGACGAGGAGTTTATGTAGGAGCTGGGCATGAGTGATGAATGAGACCCAGGTGTGCACGATGGAAGCCGGGAGCTTCAGAGAAGGCGAAGGCATGACAGTCGCCGAAGGGGGCGTGGCAGGTGGATTCCTGACAGCGTTTAAAGCATTTAATTGCCATTTGACATCAAAATACAAATAGTGCGTTTAAAAAGTCAGTGGCAGTGTAGAGAAGGTTATGGGAAAATATTAGGTTTATGAAAGTTATAATAATCCTCACTCATGTATTTATTTATTAAATCTCACACAGTGTCACGATGTGAAAATGTATCACTCACTAAATCCGTGTGTTTATCATGGACTTTTAGACCGCACTGTCTATAAATAAAAATATAAAAATCAGTTTAAAATGACTTTAAAAACAGTAACCGCACTGTACCGTGTTTACTGGTAAGTTTGAAATGATCCCAAACTTTGGAAACTTTCTCCTCGTCTCTCACTGTTTTCTCCCTGTTCCTCCGTTTTTCATTCTGCAGAGTCTCCTGTGTTACCTGTCCAGTGCGCTCCAGAGTTTAGCGGCTGGTGCGTCAGTAATAATGGTCCGTGGAGAAACGCAGTGCTCCGTGTGGAGTTAAATGGATCAGAGGAAGCATCAAGACAAATAATTTGTGTCTGTACTTTACTGAAGTATTTCTATTTAAGGAGACTTTTACTTGAACTTCACTACATTTCTTTTATTTTGTGAAATCAGTCGTTCCTTTTTATTACTGAGGATAAAATCTAAAATGGTACGAACACGCAGCAAGTCACCAACATCCAGTTAAAGTCCAGACACTGGATGTTAGTGCTGACACTGCCCTTTTGGTACTGATACTGAGTTACTGTTAATCAGGCTGTTAACAAAAGAAACAGATAGAATGAAAGATATGTGAAATGGAAAGAAAGTGTAAAAGAGAAAAAATACAGCGAGAGAAAGACGTGCTGTAAGCCCACGATAGAGAGGGAGTGAAAGAATTAAAAAGACTGAAAGAGAGAGCTAGAGAGAGAGAGAGAGAGAGAGAGAGAGAGAGAGAGAGAGAGAGAGAGAGAGAGAGAGAGAGGCTGGTTGATGGAGTTCATTAATGTGTGTGTGTTTTGTGAACTGCATGACTGGGTGCTGGGGGAAAAGACAAAAGATGACAGAGAGAGGGAGAGGGAGAGGGAGAGAGAGAGGGAGAGGGAGAGGGAGAGAGAGAGGGAGAGAAAGGGAGAAAAAGAGGAGTAAGTTAAAACAGAAGACAGAACATGTTGAAACAGATCATCCGATCATCTGAACATCAGGACATGTAACAAAATGGAGGTCTGGGTGATGGTGTGATAACACAGAGACGTTTCAGAGTTTGTGTCTAGACGTCTAGGTCGCAGGGTCTTGTCCTAATCTGCATACTACTGTTCTAAAAAGCGGGTTGCTGTATGACGTAACAAACTGCATGACATTCCATATAGAATGCTGGATAGTATTTGGGACACAGCTTTCAGAGCTGCCAGAAACAAACAGGCCTAGTTTTGGAACACGGATGTGGAAACAGCGAATCAGCAGCCTGTTTCAAAAGCAAACAACCAGACAAGTCATTTTTTCAAACACCTTCATTACATTATTACCATCACTATCACTATCACTTATCAGTCATTTTTTCAAACACCTCCATTACATTATCACCATCACTATCACACCATCTCCATCACACTACCTCCATCACACCATCTCCATCACACCATCTCCATCCCACTACCTTCATCACACTACATCCATCACACCATCAACATCACACCATCAACATCACACCATCTCCATCACACTACCTCCATCACACCATCTCAATCACACCATCACTATCACACCATCTCCATCACACTACCTCCATCACACTATCTCAATCACACCATCACTATCACACCATCTCTATCACACTACCTCCATCACACCATCTCAATCACACCATCACACTATCACTATCACACCATCTCCATCACACCATCACTATCACACCATCCCCATCACACTACATCCATCACACCATCAACATCACACCATCAACATCACACCATCACTATCACACCATCAACATCACACCATCACTATCACACCATCTCCATCACACTACCTCCATCACACCATCTTAATCACACCATCACTATCACACCATCTCCATCACACTACCTCCATCACACCATCTCAATCACACCATCACTATCACACCATCTCCATCACACTACCTCCATCACACCATCAACATCACACCATCACTATCACACCATCTCCATCACACCATCACCATCACACCATCACTATCACAGCATCTCCATCACACCATCACACTATCACTATCACACCATCTCCATCACACCATCACACCATCACTATCACACCATCACAATCACACCATCTCCATCACACTACCTTCATCACACTACATCCATCACACCATCAACATCACTATCACACCATCTCCATCACACTAACTTTATCACACCATCACTATCACATCACCATCACACCATCAACATCACACCATCACTATCACACCATCTCCATCACACTACCTCCATCACACCATCACTATAACACCATCTCCATCACACTATCAACATCACACCATCACACCATTTCCATCACATCATCACCACTACCTCCATTAAATCATCTCCATCACACTACCTCCATCAAACCATTACCATCACACCATCTCCATCAGAGCATTATCATCACACCACCTCCATCATAACATCACACCACCTCCATCTTACCATTACCATCACACTACCTCCATCACATCTGGTATACTTAAGGGAATTTTTGTGGAACCTTTAAGTTTCTACACAAAATTTCTTTCTAATTTATGAAATAAATAAAAAAAACATCCAGACACATTTTAAGAGGTAAATATCGATGTGTTATTAATGTTATGAGTTATTAGTTCTATTAAATTTTATAATAATGATCATATAATAAATTTTCTTTAACATGATTAATTATACATGTAATTATTAATTATTATTACCCATCAACTATTTATTGATTTATTTTATTTATAAAATTACAGATTTACAATCTTTATCATTTTTCTTATCGTATACATTTTTTATAGTATAAATATTTTTTAATGAACATTAAAAACAAACACATCAAACATTAATCTGATTGAAAAAAAGGCAGATTTTTTTCAAATGTCTATTTCGCATCCATATTTCTGCCATGAAGCACACAATCAGCTGTTACACACAAGCTATCAGAGAAACGTGTTGAAATATCGCGATATGATGATGTTTGGATTTTATCGCCCAGTCGGTGTTATAACACCGCTCTGTAGTGTTTACTCTGTTACCTGTAATTAAGGCGCTATTACTGTATAATTATCCTGCAGCTGTGTGAGGCGAGGGCTAATACAGTCGTGAGCTCAGCACTTGTGCATGAGTCAGGTGTTTACCCACACACACACACACACAGGCCCTGGGTGGTGTGGTCAGGTTTCAGACCATGCAGATGGCACTAGAAGATAAAAATAACCACGGGACAGAGATCATCCAGCCGCCATAAAAGGCTCTGAAAATGGTGTTTTCTGAACATCCCATTCCACATTTAGTCTCCATTTCCTGTTATAGTAAGCTCCTCTCTTCTGAGAAGATGTTCCACTAGAGTTTATGGAGATTTGTAGAAATGTATTCAGCAACAAAACGTAAGGTGAGGAGGCCTGGGGGTGCAGTCAGTATTCACACACATCCCAAAGGAGTTCAATAAGGTTGAAGCTCTACAGCAGAAGATCTTCCAGTCCAACTCATGTAAAGCAGATCTTCATGGAGCTGGCTTTAGGGGGCACTGTCATGCTGGAACAGGTTTGGGTCTCCTAGTTCAAGTGAAAGG
>JBCEWE010000922.1:25000-48785 GCA_039877035.1 Silurus lanzhouensis
AGATACACAGACACACACACAGTGTGGAAATTCCCTGCTAGTCTATCTTTGCTAACATCACGCCGGTCCTTTGGGAAGTGCACATGCCTGAGAATCCTGGAATATCAAACACATCTGCTCCGCAGAAATTCACCAACTCTTCTTCTGAAGCCACAAAAGGCAAGCGACGTTCCTCCAGGAGCTTTAAGTGACTAAACCAAAACGCTCTGCAGGAAGGCTTTACAGTACACCTTTTCTTTATTAATGAAATCTGTTGATTTGTGGAAACAAACGAAAAGAGAGATATTTATGATGAAGTCTCATCTTGTTCCTGACTGCGACACGTCATCCACGTTTGTTGTTTTTTTGGTTTCAAATACACCATATGGCCAAAAGTCTGTGGACACCTGGCCAATAAGATTTCTAAGATGTTGGTATTTGCCTCTTGATGAACATCCTGTTCCACACTTACTCTTATAATGAGCTTCACTCTTCTGGGAAGATGTTCTGCTAGGTTTTTGTGGAGATTTATTCGGTCACAAGGGTGTTAGTAAAGTCAGGTAGGTGAGGTGAGGAACCCTGGGGTGCAATTCAGCGTTCGCATTCATCCCACAAGATCTTCCACTCCAACCAATGCAAAGAAGATCTTCATGGAGCTTCATGTGTTTGTGCATAATGGTGGAAAAGTCTGGTGTCCGAATACTTTTAGAGACACAATAAATAAATAATTTTTTGTACAGATATCAGTGCGGATTCTTATCGTTATACTCGTTAAAATAACAATACGGTGATTGTATGCGTAATATGACGATTCAAAAACATTGCATCAAATAGCGTAGTGGTGTTATTAGCGGTCATAAGCATGTAAGACAGGCTTTTATCATAGTAATAATAATGTAATAATAATATCACCAATTATAAAATAAAACTCATGGTGTAACACGATCATACGACCCTTTTGTGAGGGAGCAGGTCTGCTTCTGGCAGAGTCATGAAGAAGGAATGTGTTTTTGTCCTCTGTGTGTGTGTGTGTATGTGTGTGTGTGAGAGAGAAAAAGAGAGACACGTCTATTCTTCACGTCTCCCCTCGGGCAGCATATCCTAGCGAATACTCCGAGTTTGCACTGATCGCGTCACAAACACATGCTGTGATGATTTTCCAGACATCCTGCCTGAAGAAGGTCCGAATGAGGCCACGATTTCTAGCGCCAGGACGTAGAGCACCTTCGAGATTACGCAACGTCAGCATCCTCCAAAAAACGCCGTCTCGCTAACGTGTGACCTCGGTCCCCACGTCAATGTCCAAACCTGTTCTCACGACTCTTTCCCAAAAGATTTTCCTCGACCGTGGATTCGGCCGCAACACGTTTTAAATTACAGCCTGTGCTCGGTATGCTGGTCCTTCTCCGAAATAACAGTTATTATTATCATTATAACAGACAACGCAGCAGTGTGAGCTAATAATAATAATTAATATACACCAGTGGAAACTCAGCAGCTCATCTACATGTATACTATAATCAGGACCAAAACATGTACAGAGACTCTCTCAAATGTGTAATATACCAGTATATGTGTAACAATACAACATTTATGCAGAAATTTATATTTTATCAAAATATAGAACATATTAAACTTGTCCACTGCTGTTCTACTTATTTATGTGATAATAAACAGCTCATGTGGATTTCTGTTACTGTTTCTGCTGTTACTGTTTCTGCTGTTACTGTGGGTTCTGCTGTTACTGTTTCTGCTGTTACTGTTTCTGCTGTTACTGTGGGTTCTGCTGTTACTGTTTCTGCTGTTACTGTTTCTACTTTTACTGTGGGTTCTGCTGTTACTGTTTCTACTGTTACTGTTTCTGCTGTTACTGTGGGTTCTGCTGTTACTGTGGGTTCTGCTGTTACTGTGGTTTCTGCTGTTACTGTTTCTACTGTTACTGTGGGTTCTGCTGTTACTGTGGGTTCTGCTGTTACTGTTTCTGCTGTTACTGTTTCTACTGTTACTGTGGGTTCTGCTGTTACTGTGGGTTCTGCTGTTACTGTTTCTGCTGTTACTGTTTCTGCTGTTACTGTTTCTGCTGTTACTGTGGGTTCTGCTGTTACCGTTTCTACTGTTACTGTTTCTGCTGTTACTGTGGGTTCTGCTGTTACTGTTTCTGCTGTTACTGTGGGTTCTGCTGTTACTGTGGGTTCTGCTGTTACTGTTTCTGCTGTTACTGTTTCTACTGTTACTGTGGGTTCTGCTGTTACTGTTTCTACTGTTACTGTTTCTGCTGTTACTGTGGGTTCTGCTGTTACTGTTTCTGCTGTTACTGTTTCTGCTGTTACTGTGGGTTCTGCTGTTACTGTTTCTACTGTTACTGTGGGTTCTGCTGTTACTGTTTCTACTGTTACTGTTTCTACAGTTACTGTTTCTGCTGTTACTGTGGGTTCTGCTGTTACTGTTTCTGCTGTTACTGTTTCTACTGTTACTGTGGGTTCTGCTGTTACTGTTTCTGCTGTTACTGTTTCTACTGTTTCTACTGTTACTGTGGGTTCTGCTGTTAGTGTTTCTACTGTTACTGTGGGTTCTGCTGTTACTGTTTCTGCTGTTACTGTGGGTTCTGCTGTTACTGTTTCTGCTGTTACTGTTTCTACTGTTACTGTGGGTTCTGCTGTTACTGTTTCTACTGTTACTATTTCTGCTGTTACTGTGGGTTCTGCTGTTACTGTTTCTGCTGTTACTGTGGGTTCTGCTGTTACTGTGGGTTCTGCTGTTACTGTTTCTACTGTTACTGTGGGTTCTGCTGTTACTGTTTCTACTGTTACTGTGGGTTCTGCTGTTACTGTTTCTACTGTTACTGTTTCTGCTGTTACTGTTGGTTCTGCTGTTACTGTTTCTGCTGTTACTGTTTCTACTGTTACTGTGGGTTCTGCTGTTACTGTTTCTGCTGTTACTGTGGGTTCTGCTGTTACTGTTTCTACTGTTACTGTTTCTGCTGTTACTGTGGGTTCTGCTGTTACTGTTTCTGCTGTTACTGTTGGTTCTGCTGTTACTGTTCCTACTGTTACTGTGGGTTCTGCTGTTACTGTTACTGTTTCTGCTGTTACTGTTTCTACTGTTACTGTGGGTTCTGCTGTTACTGTTTCTACTGTTACTGTGGGTTCTGCTGTTACTGTGGGTTCTGCTGTTACTGTTTCTGCTGTTACTGTGGGTTCTGTTGTTACTGTGGGTTCTGTTGTTACTGTGAGGTCTGCTGTTACTGTGCTGTTACTGTGAGTTCTGCTGTTACTGTGCTGTTACTGTGAGTTCTGCTGTTACTGTTTCTACTGTTGCTGTTTCTGTTGTTACTGTTTCTGTTGTTACTGTTCCTACTGTTACTGTGCCTGCTGCTACTGTTCCTACTGTTACTGTTTCTACTGTTACTGTGTCTGCTGTTACTGTTCCTACTGTTACTGTTTCTACTGTTACCTTGGTTGTTACTGCTACTGTTGTTACTGTTATTGTTGTTACTGTTACATTGGTTTCTGCTTTTACTGTTTCTGCTGTTACTGTGGGTTCTACTGTTACTGTTTCTACTGTTACTGTTTCTGCTGTTACTGTGGGTTCTGCTGTTACTGTTTCTACTGTTACTGTTTCTGCTGTTACTGTGGGTTCTGCTGTTACTGTTTCTACTGTTACTGTTTCTGCTTTTACTGTTTCTTATGTTACTGTTTCTGCTGTTACTGTGGGTTCTGCTGTTACTGTTTCTACTGTTACTGTTTCTGCTTTTACTGTTTCTTATGTTACTGTTTCTGCTTTTACTGTTTCTTATGTTACTGTTTCTGCTGTTACTGTGGGTTCTGCTGTTACTGTGGGTTCTACTGTTACTGTTTCTGCTGTTACTGTTTCTACTGTTACTGTTTCTGCTGTTACTCTTTCTGCTTTTACTGTTTCTGTTTCTGCTGTTACTGTTTGAACTGTTAATGTTTCTTCTGTTACTGTTTCTGCTGTTACTGTGGGTTCTGCTGTTACTGTTTCTACTGTTACTGTTTCTACTGTTACTGCTACTGTTGTTACTGTTACATTGGTTTCTGCTGTTGCTGCTTCTGCTGTTACTGTTTCTGTTACTTTTGTTGTTACTGTGTTTTCTGCTGTTTTTGTTGTTGTGTTAAAATTTTTTTAAATATTTTTAACCATTTTAAAAAAGAAGAGTTCCTACAGCTCAGTACTTCAAACATGACAGTCAAAAATTAAAGACTTCCTTACACTGAAGAAGTAGAGAAGAAAAAGTATATGAACAAGAAGATGATGAAAAGGGGAGGAGAAGAAAAAAAAAGAAAAAGAAGTTGAAGAGGGCCCTCCTACCACTTATTGGTTGGGCCCGTGATATAAACAAACTGTAAATTATTATCGAGAACAAAATACAAGAAGAAGAGGATGGAGAAGATGATGAAGGTAGATCTTATCATGTAAAGCTGTGAAACCCAGTGTGTGTGTGTGGGGGGGGGGGGGATAGAGAGAGGGAGTGATAGAGAGAAAGAGAAACAGTATCTTGTTTATCACAGCTGTAAAATAAACACAATAACCTCTATCACACAATAAGTCAGTAACTCAGGGTGTGTCTCAGAATCCTCATGTGCTCCTGTTACTTATCCACCATATCAGCACAGTGTTTATCCCCGAGCTGGAGGAAACCTCAGACATGACATGACTTTAAAACATGGAATACAATGAAATGCAAACGGAAGTGACGATTCTGGGGGCATTAATTTATTTCTTTATCTTATACATACACACTCACCTTTCTCATTCAGGGTCAGCTTCTCCTCAAAGCTCAGCTCCAGATCTTTGTTCTCCATTTTCTGTGTGTGTGTGTGTGTGTGTGTGTGTGTGTGTGTGTTTAAGATCGTTGCTCTTCCTCTGCACACTCCGTCATTCCATCAGTCAATCCCAAAAGAAAAAAAACCTCAGCCACCAAACAAAAGCTCCTCTTCCAGCCTTCTTACACTACCTCAAACCCAGATTTATCACCGGATAACCTAACAAGAAGTCTTCCTCCTTCAGGAAATTCTGCTTGTTGTATGAAATATCCGTAAAAATAGACGCACACGAAAAATAAATCCGGACAGAAGCAGCCCTCCTGCCCGTTACCCCTCCAACCCCGCCGCAATGAAACTGCTTAGAGGAACATCCGATCTCTACAGGACTCTACCATTCACTCCGGGAAAATGGGGGGAGGTGATTTTCTTAAAAATCCCACGAGCCTTTTAAACACCTCTGGAAACGCATTTAAAAGGCGTGTTGATGTAATGATAGTGTTTTAAAAACGTTTTTGTGAACTGTAACTTTGTGAACTTTGGTTTTAACTGCATATAAGAAACATAACCATAAAGAAGTTAAACAGATCCCCCTGTATGAAGATTCTCCTGCTGTGTCCCGGCAGCAGTGGAAGAAATTCTTCACTCGAGCAAAAATAGAAACGGCTGGATGTCATGATGGTGTTAGAAAAACATAAGTCTGCAAAAGATCCAACTTTCTGTTTTTAAATTGGCGAAATAAAAATAGCAAATAAAAATACCAATTATTTATTTTAATTGAATGAACAAATGTGCATGTTTTTTTCCCACCTAAAATAATGTTTTTTTTTAATTATTCAAAACTAATTATCTCAAGTAAAAAAAGAATGTCTATAATGAAACAAAAATGTCAATCATTTATTTATTTATAATTATAATCAATGAACTCATATACAATCACATTATCATCAATTTACTCAATTTCTTATTTTATTATTTCTCAAAAAATATAATTATTTTTTATTTATTTCACATTTTTTATATGGAATAAACAACATCCAGAGCCCTAGAATGATTTTTGCATATTTGTGAGTCTAAAATCAAAGTTGATAGTGTTTTACAACTGAATTTATTTGATTACATTTGAATAATGTGATTTTTTAATTATTCATAAATATTATAATGTATAATTATTCATATCAGCCATTATTAGTTATAAATGTAATACACAACATGATCATCTGTTATAACTATAAGGATTATGTGATATAGCATATAGCAAAATGTAGTACAGCACATTATTAAAGCTTATGGGGGGTTTATTTATTGTTAAAACTCTCAAATTTATAGTATGAGTTTTATAATAACACAGCCTAATAATAATAATAATAATATAATAATAATAATAATAATAATAATAATAATCTAGTATAATGTAATATAATAAAGTATAATTAATGTGCAATGGATGAGTGTATATGAAACCCAGTTGTAAGTGAAAATACTGATGTTCTCTCTCTCACACACACACACACACACACACACACACACACACACACACACACACACACACACAGGTGACAGAAAGGGTCTTGAATACAGGGTCTGAGCAGAGCCTTCAGGTGACTGAAAGCTGTAGTGGAAATCCTTCAGACTCTCAGAGGGACATTTTGTCTCAGTGTCAGAGAGGGTCAAGAACCCGAGAGGAACCATCACCATAACAACAGACCATTATTTGATAACCAAGCTGTGTGCATTACATCATTACGGATGTGTATAAGAACTGCAGGTTTTTCTTGTTTAACCCTCACAGTAACCTTCACTGTGTGAGGAATGATACTACTAGCCACTAGTAAGTGATAAACATGGCGGATATCGTAATGTATAAGTCATAAAGTAGCCGTGTTTCTATAAAGGAAGCTAACATCACAGAGACCATTGGATGTAAGTCATAAAGTTAGCCATGTTGGATAGTTAGCAAGCTAATGATGTGCTGATCACTCTGTGCAAGTAATAAAACCATATGCTAACTGCTGGATGTAAAAAAATTAAACCTTATAGAGTGCATCCAGAAAGTTTTCACAGCGCTTCACTCTTTCACATTTTGTTATGTTTTAGCTTTATTAAAAAATTGATTCAATTCATTATTTTCCTTAGAATTCTACAAACAAAACCCCATAATGACAATGTGAAAGAAGTTTGTTTAAAATCATTACAAATGCATTAAAAAAAAAAAAAAAATATCACGAACAATAAGTATTCACAGCCTTTGCCATGACACTCAAAATTAAGCTCAGGTCTTTACTGATCATCCTTGAGATGTTTCTACAACTTGATTGGAGTACACAGGTGAAGTCAGTTGATTGAACATTAATGTCTATAGGTCCCCCAGTTAACAGTGCATGCCAGAGCACAAAGCAAGCCATGAAGTCCAAGGAATTGTTTGTAGACCTCCGAGAAAGGATTGTATTGAGAAACTGATCTGGGGAAGGGGACAGAAAAATCTCACCTGGCCAATACCATCAATACAGTGAAGCATGGTGGTGGCAGCATCATGCTGTGGGGATGTTTTTCAGCAGCAGAAACTGGGTGACATCAGGACTGAGGGAAAGATGAATGCAGCAATGTACAGAGACATCCTTGATGAAAACCTGCTCCAGAAAGCTCTGGACCTCAGGCTGTGGGGACGGTTCATCTTCCAATAGGACAACAACCCTAAACCCACAAACAAGATAACAAAGGAGTGGCTACGGGACTCTGTAAATGTCCATGAGAGTGAACCCGATTGAACATCTCTGGAGAGATCTGAAAATGGCTGTGCACTGACGCTCCACCATCCAACCTGATGGAGCTGAAGAGGGTTCTGCAAAGAAGAATGGGAGAAACTGTCCAAAGATAGGTGTAACAAGCTCGCACCATCATACTCAACAAGACTTGAGGCTGCAATTGGTGCCAACGATGCTTCAACAAAGTTTTGAGCAAAGGCTGTGAAAAACCTATGTACATGTGATTTTCTTTCATTATTTTAAATACATTTGTAAAGATTTACAACAAATGGGGAATTGTTTGTAGAATTTTGAGGAAAATACTGAACTTAATCCACTCTGGAATATGGCCGTAACAACAAAATGTGGAAAAAGGAAAGCGCTGTGAATATGAACATGGTTCTCTTCTGGATTCTCTGATTTCCTCCTACCTCTTTTTTCACCTAGCAATCCCTGCCATTAGCTCCGGACCAGATAAATAAATACAAATCTAATTATTAATCCTTTTAAAATCTGTTGTGGGAGATCATATGGGTTTTTACGTGGAAAGTACCACAGGGTTCAGTTTAGGGTTTGACAGAACATTATAAAAGGAAAAGTACTCGAGGGCAGGGAGTTATCAGATGGTGAGCTTGTCTCTAAACTCACCAGTTGGATAAAAATAGATGATCATGAAGTTATTGACGGGAACCTGCACTGCTGTGGTGCCTGAGGATGTATGGTAGTGATGTGGACATTACATACTTGCGTTGAGAATGTTTCTGTTTTGTCCTAAAAGTTGTGAAGTAAGAAAATAGGCTTTGTTTGCATTGGAGAACGTTGGGGATGTGGTGCGACAGTCACATAGCGAACATCGATCTAAGGTTTCTCACATAAGCATGTTAGGATTCCCTGAAAAAAATAAATGAAAGGTGATGCAGGTCATTTCAAGTAAATTATCTGTATAGAAATGGTCTGTTCGGAAATCTGTTTTATGGTAGAAAGCTTTCTAAGTAACAGCTGCAGTGACTCTGAATCAGATCTCACCCGCGACGTATGTGCTCTATATCTGGCAACTGCTTGGTCATGTTTTTGATCATAGGTGTTGTGTAAATGTGTCTTGATGTTGTAAGAGCTCTGAGAAAAGTCTCCAGGACCACTGGGAGTCATCACTAGAAAGGAAGAAGAATGGAGGAAGTCATGAGATCAACTCCTACAACATTAGACGTTAGAATTACGCCATTGAGGCGTTGAATATATTTGTATTTAAAGTCATGTGACGTTAATGTGTGTCCCTTCACATTGTTCGCATTGAAACACTAACCCACGCCCTCGACAGTTGTCATGGCTGTGAGCTCCAATTCCCTCACCTGTTCCACAACTGACCTAGAATCGGCACGTTAGACGTCTGCCGTACCCAACCATGACCCGGTCTGACTGATCCAGCATCAGCTGTTAAGCAGGAACAGATTTTAAATGCTCTCCGGATTTCAGCTGTCAGTCTATGCTTAGCCACAGGCGTAATTCTGCATCCACAGCAATGGGTGATAACGTATTGGAAAATGAGCAACTGGAAGCAAAAGGTTTCACATCTCTGACATTGTGCTGTATTCAGAGTTAAGTTAATGCAGCCATTCATCTGTCAGTCCAGTCAATCAGCCTGTCACTCGGTAGGGGGCTGTCAATCCATCAGATATTCAATTAGTTATTCAATTAGTTATTCACCTGGTCGGTTGTTCAGATACTCCACCAGTAAGTTACTCAGACACTTATTCATTTAGTTACTCAGTCAAACAGTTATTCGTTTAGTTACTCAGTCAGACACTTATTCATTTAGTTACTCAGTCAAACAGTTATTCGTTTAGTTACTTAGTCAGACACTCATTCATTAAGTTACTCGGTCAAACAGTTATTCGTTTAGTTACTCAGTCAGACAGTTATTCATTTAGTTACTCGGTCAAACAGTTATTCGTTTAGTTACTTAGTCAGACAGTCATTCATTAAGTTACTCGGTCAAACAGTTATTCGTTTAGTTACTCAGTCAAACACATTTTTAGTTAGTCAAACAGTTATTCGTTTAGTTACTCAGTCAAACACATTTGTTTAGCTACTTAGTCAAACAGTTATTCGTTTAGTTACTTAGTCAACATCATTATTTTACTCGTCAACAGTTATTCGTTTAGTTACTTAGTCAACCATTATTGTTACTCAGTCAAACACATTTGTTTAGCTACTTAGTCAAACATTATTCGTTTAGTTACTCAGTCAAACACTTATTCATTTTAGTTACTCAGTCAGAAGTTACAGATAGTCCCTGACTTACAATGGAGATGCTTTCCAATGCCCCTATCGTAACTTGAAAATATGGTAAGTTTATTTCTGTAGCGCTTTACACAACGGACAGTGTTTTAAGTCAAGACATGTCCTAGCCTAGCCAGGAGTCTTAAGCAATGGTGATCAGTATGTACTATAGTAGTAAACTCTAATTTGTTAGTAAATTAACACAGTACAGTACATAATTTAGAAAAACAAAGCAATTTACACTACGTTAATGTATAAGCTTTACAGTATATATGTAAGTGGCAGTGTGCTTGCGAGCGCCAGTTTCACGCATGGTGGGCGGAGCTGGACACACTCTGTTTCATTGCCTGGTGATGGTGATAAAAAGAAGAGAGACAAGAGCTAAAATTGGGCTTTAAAATGCCAATGACAAAGAAAAAAAAAGGGCGATCTAACACAGAGACAACTGACCTCTGTTGTCGGCTGCTGGCGAGAGTAAGGCAATTCACAAGGTGGGAGATGTGTAGATCTGGAAGCCCCCAACATATCGTACAAAAATGTTAATAGCGTGTGAAAATAAAAATATTTTTTAAAATCATCATAAGATTTTTAAAAAATCATCAGACAATCATAACTTGGGGGTTAATCTATTAGACTCAGTTAATTACTCAATTAGAGGTGGTAGTTCAGTGATTAGAGGTGGTAGTTCAGTGGTTAGTGGTGGTAGTTCAGTGGTTAGTGGTGGGATCTCAGTGGTTGCAGCATTGGACTTTCGATTGGAATGTCACAAGTTTAAATCCCACCACCACCAAGCTGCCATTGCTGGGCCCTCGAGCAAGGCCCTTCACCCTCCCCTGCTCAGTTGTAAGTTGCTCTGGATAAAGGTGTCTGCCAAATGCCATAAATGTAAATGTACTCAGTTACTCAGTCAGAAAGTTATTAGGTTAATTACTCGAATAGACTCGGTTAATTACTCAGTCACAAACATTTCCCTGTACAGCACAATTTCTGAGAACAGGCTGGTTTTTACATTTTCTTTTAAAGTCTTTAAGCTATAAATAGGGAATTACAGTGTAGTAAAGTCTTTTCTCCTGAAAGCTTGTCTTTATGCTGGTATCCACATGTTGGCATGATTGTATAAGAACGAGCGCTTCGTAGGCACGTCTGGCTCGTAGGAACCTAAAACATAAAGATGAGACGCAACTTCGAACAAACTGTGTCACATAAGTGAAGGTGTGCTAATGACATTTTGAGGTACAACATCTACCTGGTCCTGGGACTCCATGATCTTGGTTGTCGAGTGTCTCTCTACGTGTGCTAGACATGAATACAGCACTGAACATGGAGTGTTTAGACGGACTGATATTGTTCACTATGTCGTATTGCCCCGGGCCGGGCAGTGGGGGGTCTTTAGGAGGAAGAACAGGAGGAGCTGAAAGTCCTAAATAATGCCTTCTCCTGAAACACACAGACACACAAAGCTAAAGTACACATCTTACAACCAAACAGTTTGAGATTTGATGTGAGGTTCAGGTAGGAGGCGTGGCCTGATGTGTGTCAGACACTCTTACGGTATGATGGTCCTCTTGACTGGTTCTGGAGTTTTATAAGGACTGTAGTATCCTGGACCCGGCCCTTCACTCTTCATTAGAGTCTGTATCCTGACAGAAGTGGACTTGAAGCAGGATGATGGAACTTTAGGGGTTTTGTGTATCGCTGTGTCCTTCACACTATAATGACCTTCAATAAGCAGAAGGGGGTGGGGGGGGGGGTGACTGTATGTAATGTATAAGTAAAAAAGCATTAAGGGGACATCACAGACAGCACAGAGTCACAAAGAGGAGCTACTGTTACCATTAAACTGGTTATTTCCTATTAACAGCACGTGCTGAAGTGTTTTAGTGTTCTTACAGCACTTTTACAAAGATTTATTTTTTTATGAATGAACATGAACACCTGTGTTTCATGGTGCTGAGTGTTGGTAGAGTGACACTCACATGGAGATGGTCCTCTCTGTGCAGAAGGATAAACATCACTGCGTCTGGTTTTGGAGAGAAACGCAGACTGGGCGGAGACCAAGCAGTTCACCTCAACTCCTCTGTAACACACCTGCTCACACACAAACACACACACACACACACACACACACACACACACACACACACACACACACACACACACACACACAAACACACACACACACACATTTTGTTTTAGTGTATTATAGGGAATCAGATTGGCAAGTTACAATTTACTATTCTATTATATTCTATATGGTAGTGTACTGTCATGTTCTATTCTATTCTATTCTATTCTATTCTATTCTATTCTATTCTTCTTCTTTCAGCTTTTTTCATTATGGATTCCCACAGCGGATCATCCATCTCCATACCACTGTGTCCTCTGCATCAACAACTACCTGCATGTCTTCCCTCACCACATCCATGAACCTCCTCCTTGGTCTTCCTCTTTTCCTCCTTCTTGGTGGCTCCATCATCAGCATTCTCCTACTGATATACCTCATGTCCCTCCTCTGCACATGCCCAAACCATCTCAATCTTACCTCCCTCACCTTGTCTTCGAAACGTCCTACATGTGCTGTCCCTCTAATAAACTCATTTCTAATCCTGACCATCGTCGTCAATCCCAACGAACATCTCAACATCTTCAGTTCTGCTACGTCCAGCTCCACCTCCTGTCTTTTACTCAATGCCACTCTAAATCATACAACATCTCAGGTTTTACCACAGTCCTATAAACTTTCCCTTTCACTCTCACAGATACTCTTCTATCACAAATCACTCCTGTCACTCTTCTCCACCCACTCCACCCTGCCTGCACCCTTTTCTTTACTTCTCTAACACACTCTCCATTACTCTGCACCGTTGACCCCAGGTACCTGAACCCCTCCACTTTCTCCACCTCTTCTCCCTGCAACTGTACCCCTCCACTGTCCTCCCTCTCATTCACACACATGTATGTCTTACTCCTGCTATCTTTCATTCCCCTTCTCTCCAGTGCATATCTCCACCTCTTCAAACTATTTTCAACCTGCTCCTCTCACCACAAATTACAATATCATCTACAACCATCATAGTCCACGGAGACTCCTGTCTGACCTCGTCCAACAACCTGTCCATCACCACTGCAAACAGGAAAGGGCTCAGAGCCGATCCCTGATGTAGTCCAACCTCCACCCTGAACCAGTCTGTCGTTCCTACTGCACACTTTACTGCTGTCACACCGTCCTCATACATGTTCTGCACCACCCTCACATACTTCTCTGACACACCAGACTTCCTCATACAATACCACAACTCCTCTTTCCACCCTGTCGTACGCTTTCTCTAAATCCACAAACACACAATGGACTCCCTCTGACCTTCTCTATACTTCTCCATCAACATCCTCAAAGCAAATAAGGCATCTGTGGTGCTCTTCCTCAGCATGAAACCATACTGTTGCTCAAAGATGGTCACCTCTTCTCTCAGCCTGGCTTCCACTACTCTTTCCCATAACTTAACGGTGTGACTGATCAACTTAATTCCCCTGTAGTTACTGCAGGTCTGCACATCTCCCTTATGCTTAAAGATCGGTACCAGCACACTGCTTCTCCATTCCTCAGGCATCTTCTCACCTTCCAGAATCTTGTTACACAATCTTGTTAAAAACTCCACTGCATCTCTCCTAAACACCTCCATGCTTCTACAGGTATGTCATCTGGTCCAACTGACTTTCCACTCTTCATCCTCTTAATCGCTGCTCTCACTTCCTCCTTACTAATCCTATCTACATCCTGCTTCACCATCTCCACACCATCCAACCTTCTCTCTCTCTGATTTTCATCAGCTGCTTAAAATACTCCCTCCACCTTCTCAACACACTCTCCTCACTAGTCAACACCTTTCTATCTCCATCCTTTATTGCTCTAACTTGCAGCACATATACAGTACTAGTATACAGAAGCTCCAGCATCTCAACCTGCATTTAGATGGATGTTCTGTAACCACTAGTTCAACCTGGGAGTTATTTTAGACAGCAACTTGTCTTTCAAATATCATATCAACCAAGTTACAAAAACAGCCTTCTTTCACCTTAGAAATATTTCTAAGTTAAGAAACATGTTGTCTATATCCGATGCAGAGAAGCTCGTCCATGCGTTTATGACCTCCAAAAATAGACTACTGTAATGCGTTACTAGGTGGATGTCCTGCTCTGGGCTTCTAGTAGTTCCTAGAATAGCAAAATCCACTGAAGGTGGTAGAGCATTTTCACATTTAGCTCCCAAACTCTGGAACAGTCTTCCTGACAGTGTTCGGGGCTCAGACACACTCACCCAGTTTAAGTGTAGATTAAAAACATATCTTTTTAGCAAAGCCTACACATAACACACATTACATCATAACCTTGTGCTCCAGAACATCTGATCACATGCACATTATCAACTTGTGCTGTTAATATCATGAACAGCAGCTACGCTAATTCCTCTCCACTGCTTCTCTTTCTTTCCCCATCCCGAGACACCCTGAGGTTTGGCCAGCTCCAGTCACCTCCCACCATCTTGATGATTACGGACCTTTGAAGAAGTAGATGCCGAACTCGCAAACATCCCGAACCATCTAGAGACGTACCAGTGCCATTTGGATCCCGCTACATGTGTGGAGTTTGAACATTGGACCTCCTGGAGTGTTTAAAGGCTCTGGCATGGAGAAGCTGATGCTGGATCTGTGATGATCACAAATGCTGAGCTCATAAAACTAGGAGCTACTAACCATATAGACTGTATAAGACTGCAGAAAGAACATCACTTATAATCTTATACTCCAGTACTCATGTTAGTTCTCACTCTCCAGTGTTCTGTATTGTTGAAAGATTTATGATCAAACTCTTGATGTCACCCAAATGAGGATGAGGTTCCCCTTTTGAGTCTGGTTCCTCTCAAGGTTTCTTCCTCATAACATCTAAGGGAGTTTTTCCTTGCCACAGTCGCCACGGCTGCTCATCAGGGACAAATTCACACCATTCACCTTAACTGTTGATTTGTGTAAAGCTGCTTTGAGACAATGTCTGTTGTGAAAAGAGCTATACAAATAAACTTGACTTGACTTGACATCCTTCCCAGCTCTGTCCCTCTGCCTGGTCAATCGCTACAAATCCTTTTCTCCTTCCTTAGTGTCCAACTTCTCATACAGCTCCTCATATGCCTTTTCCTTGGATTTCGCCACATCCCTCTTCAACTGCTGCCGAATCTCCTTGTACTCCTGCCTACTTTTCTCATCACTCTATCGATCCCAATTCTGTTTCTCCAACCTCTTTCTCCTTATGCTCTCCAGCACTTCCTCATTCCACCACCATGTCCACCAAGTACCTTTCTAGCTGTCTCCCTCATCACTCCTGCAGTAGTTTCCCAATCATCCAGCACCTCTTCAACTCCACCGAGCTCCTGTCTGACCTTTTCCCTGAACCTCACACTACACTCTTCCTCCTTCAGTTTCCACCATCTTATTCTTCTTTCAGTCCTCGCTCTCCTCTTCTTCTTCACCTCCAAAACCATCCTACAGACCACCATCCGATGCTGTCTAGCTACACTGTCCCCTGCCAACACTTTACAGTCTCCAATCTCCTTCAGGTTGCATCTCCTGCATAGCACATAGTCCACCTGTGTGCACCTTCCTCCACTCTTATACGTCACTCTATGATCCTCCTTCTTCTTAAAATACGTGTTCACCACTGCCATTTCCATCCTTTTATCAAAATCTACCACCATCTGCCCTTCCACATTCCTCTCCCTAAAGCCATACCTACCCATCATCTCCTCATCACCTCTGTTCCCTTCACCAACATGCCCATTGAAATCCCCCCAATCACCAATCTTTCATTTCTAGATACACCTCCTACCACTTCATCTAACTCACTCCAGAATGTATCCTTCTCCTCCATCTCACAACCCACTTGTGGAGCATAAACACTGATGACATTTATCATCATCCCTTCATCTTTCAGCTTCACGTTCATCACCCTATCAGAAACTCTCTTCACCTCCACTACACTCTTACTGTACTCTTCCTTCAGAATCACCCCTACACCATTTCTCTTTCCATTCACACCATGATAAAACAGTTTAAATCCACCTCCAATGTTCCTGCTCTTACTCCCTTTCCACTTGGTCTCCTGAACACACAACATATCTACCTTTCTCCTCTCCATTATATCATATCATATCATTTATTCTATTCTATTCTATTCTATTCTATTCTATTCTATTCTATTCTATTCTATTTACAGTGTTGTGTCATAATCTACAATATACTATTACATTCAATTCAATAGTGTTTCATCATGTAGTGTTCTATTCTGCTCAATTCTATTTCATTTCATTCGGTAGTGTTCTGTCATATTCTACAATATTCTATACAGCAGTGTGTTCTATAATATTCTATAATGTTATCTTCTACAGTGTTTAATTCGAACTTTCTCTATACTATTAAATTAAACTGTATTATATTCTGTATTGCGAGTATTATGTCACTTTCTGTCACAGGCCAATGTGTCATTTCTTCTATTCTTGGTTATTTAGTTGTGTGTAGTTGTGCTTTGTGTAATCGTGGTTGTATTATTCATTCATAAGTTTCATACCCATGTGTAATATGGACAATCAGTGCTCTATTGTGTCACTTGGTCATGTTGTGTTAGTTGTAATTATGTTTGCACAAATCTATGTGTTGTTTTAGTCCAGCAGTGATGTATCTTTTCTCTTCTATTGGATAGCATGCAATGCTGTTTTATTATAATCTATCTGGTTAATTGTGTGTGTGTGTGTGTGTGTGTGTGTGTGTGTGTGTGTGTGTGTGTGTGTGTGTGTGTGTGTGTGTGTGTGAAGATATAAAAAAATTAAATAAAAATAAAGAATTTACGAGGTGGTATCCAAAATTTTCTAGACTAGTTTTGTAAAACACCAACAGATGGCAGCACAAGGCTGCACGCACAGTCACAGGGAGCACCGACCTTCATAAGTCAATGTGCCAGAAGACATGATCCTGTGTACATCAGGAGCTGTGCAACCGGTGCTATTCTGACTTTTTTGAAGGTGACAGTGTGGAACCGTAGATAAATAAAGTACTTTCTTGTAAGCAGAGCGCGTCCCCAATCTTTTTGATACCAGAAGTGGTGTGTCAGTGGGCGGGGTTGGGGGTGGAGTCAAGCATTTGAATCAAGTCAGAACCACTTCTTAGAAGTTGCAGAAATTTTTACTAGGATTCATTTATTATTTTGCCTTTATTTATTGATGTATACGAGGTCAGAAATCAGTACAGATTTATTTTAAATATCCATTAATTAATAATGTAAAGAGTTAAATGTAAATAAATAGCCATGTGAAATAAAATTGTTTAAAAACAATTTAAAAAATGTAATAAAAAAATATTATTTTTAATTTTTATTTTAAATGATTAAAAATTTACTTTTTCTTCAAAGTCGGATTTCTAACTTTTGGAGCTGCATAAGTTGGTGAATTATTTTTAACACTTGAATGGTTTTAATTTAATGGTCAGGTGTCTTTCTGATTGGCTGAACAGATATGACTTTTTATTTTGAATCCTTTTCTGTAACACTCACATTGTATTGGTTTGGTGCGGGTGATTTTTGTTGCGTGTTTGTTGTCTGAACTGCGATGGGCTGGTGGAAGGTTCTGGAGACGTCCCGGTTGAAGTCGTGCTGGCGGAGAAGTGAGCTCTGGAGGTTGTAGGTGTTGGGGGCCGGAGATCCTTTTTGGGGTTTACGGCTCACTCGTAGTGCCTGAGGAGAAAATGATAAACATGTGGTGTCCTGTCGTCTTTAAACATGAAACACAAACTAAACCTTAGAGGGAAACTGAACACTCCAGACACTAATATGTGTGGCGGCCATCTTGAATTTGCCAATTCGTATGGAAAACATCTGATGATGTACAGAAACATCATCAGGGGATGGGATCGATATCTAACCAACCAGAAGTGAGGAACTGAGTGACTTCATGAGATGCCACAGTTTACCTTTATACACACATACACAAACACACACACATACACACACTTAAACACACACACACACACACACACACACACACACACACACACACTGTTATTATACACAGTTTCTTTAATTATAAATGATGTCATAAAACATAAAATTTCTTTTTTGTACAGAAACGATGTGTTTTTCGGTGTTGTAGGAATTTCATTGTTGTACATTTTTATTGTTGTCTATTTTGAGTCTCACCTTTGATGCAAAGCCTCCGGTACCTTTCGTAGAGAAGGATGGACTGCAGCTGTCGGCGGACATGTGAGACAAATACGAGCCAGGGCCAGGGTTCTCATTCTACAAACAAACAAACAAACAAACAAACAAACAACAAAATCCAATTAAATGGTTTCAAATCAAAATGTAATCAAATGCAGTAAAACAATTTCACTGTGTGTGTGTTTGTGTGTTTGTGTGTGTGTGTGTGTGTGTGTGTGTGTGTGTGTGTACCATATAGTGTGTAAAGCGCTTGGTTTGGGAGCTGAAGCCTTTCTTCTCCACATTACTGGTGATCACAGTTTGGGATTTGGTGGGAATGGAGGAGAAACTGGGAAATGTAAAGCCTAATTTATCACACACACACACACACACACACACACACACACACACACACACACACACACACACACACACAGTTAGCTACAACTAAACTGTTCCTTTATAACCTTTAGTTAACGCACAGATCAGTCTTATAATATTTCCTTCTACTCTACCTTACATTCAGAGAGAGACACTCACTGATCCTCTCTCGCCTCGCATCCAAACTCTCCATCATCATCTCTTCTACTGAACTACAGACAGAGAGAGAGAGCGAGAGAGAGCGAGAGAGAGAGAGCGAGAGAGAGAGAGAGAGAGAGAGAGAGAGAGAGAGAGAGAGAAAATCAGACAAACAAAGAGACAGTCAGACAGACAGGCAGTGAGACAGACAGAGAGACAGACAGACAGGAAAAGACAGAAAGAAAGAAAGTGAGGCAAACAGAGTAACAGACAGACAAACAATGAAACAAAAAATCAGTAAGACAGACAGTGTGACAGACAGGCAGATGGACAAATCGACACTCAGTGAGACAGACAGACAGAAATACAGGGACAGACAGTGAGACAGACAGAAAAACAGTCAGTCAGAAAGACAGTGAAACGGACAGAAATACAGGGACAGACAGTAAGACAGACAAAAATACAGGGACAGACAGTAAGACAGACAGACAGCGAGACAGACAGTGAGACAGACAGTTAGTGAAACAGACAGTAAGACAGACAGAAATACAAGGACAGACAGCGAGACAGACAGTGAGACAGACAGTCAGTGAAACAGACAGTAAGACAGACAGTGAGACAGACAGTGAGACAGAAAGGAATATAGGGACAGACAGTGAGACAGACAGAAATACAGGGACAGACAGTGGGACAGACAGTAAGACAGACAGAAATACAGGGAAAGACAGTGAGACAGACAGAAATACAGGGACAGACAGTGAGACAGACAGTGAGACAGACAGTAAAACAGACAGAAATACAGGGACAGACAGTGAGACAGACAGTAAGACAGGCAGTGAGACAGACAAAAATACAGGGACAGACAGTAAGACAGACAGAAATACAAGGACAGACAGCGAGACAGACAGTGAGACAGACAGTCAGTGAAACAGACAGTAAGACAGACAGTGAGACAGAAAGGAATACAGGGACAGACAGTGAGACAGACAGAAATACAGGGACAGACAGTGAGACAGACAGTAAGACAGACAGAAATACAGGGACAGACAGTGAGACAGACAGAAATACAGGGACAGACAGTGAGACAGACAGTGAGACAGACAGTAAAACAGACAGAAATACAGGGACAGACAGCGAGACAGACAGTAAAACAGACAGAAATACAGGGACAGACAGTGAGACAGACAGTAAGACAGGCAGTGAGACAGACAAAAATACAGGGACAGACAGTGAGACATACAGAAATACAGGGACAGACAGTGAGACAGACAGTAAGACAGGCAGTGAGACAGACAAAAATACAGGGACAGACAGTGAGACAGACAGAAATACAGGGACAGACAGCGAGACAGACAGTAAAACAGACAGAAATACAGAGACAGACAGTAAGACAGACAGCGAGACAGACAGTGAGACAGACAGTGAGACAGACAGAAATACAGGGACAGACAGCGAGACAGACAGTAAAACAGACAGAAATACAGGGACAGACAGTGAAGACAGAAGACAGCATGAGACAGACAAAAAAAAGACAGTGAAAGACAAAATACAGGACAGACAGCGAACAGACAGTAAAACAGACAGAAATACAGGGACAGACAGTGAGACAGACAGTAAGACAGGCAGTGAGACAGACAAAAATACAGGGACAGACAGTGAGACAGACAGAAATACAGGGACAGACAGTGAGACAGACAGTAAGACAGGCAGTGAGACAGACAAAAATACAGGGACAGACAGTGAGACAGACAGAAATACAGGGACAGACAGCGAGACAGACAGTAAAACAGACAGAAATAAAGGGACAGACAGTGAGACAGACAGTGAGACAGACAGTAATACAGGGACAGACAGCGAGACAGACAGTAAAACAGACAGAAATACAGGGACAGACAGCGAGACAGACAGCGAGACAGACAGTGAGACAGACAGTGAGACAGACAGTAAAACAGACAGAAATACAGGGACAGACAGTGAGACAGACAGAAATACAGGGACAGACAGTGAGACAGACAGTCAGTGAAACAGACAGTAAGACAGACAGTGAGACAGACAGTGAGACAGAAAGAAATACAGGGACAGACAGTAAAACAGACAGTGAGACAGACAGTGAGACAGACAGAAATACAGGGACAGACAGTGAGACAGAAAGAAATACAGGGACAGACAGTGAGACATACAGTGAGACAGACAGTGAGACAGACAGAAATACAGGGACAGACAGCGAGACAGACAGTAAAACAGACAGAAATACAGGGACAGACAGTAAGACAGACAGCGAGACAGACAGTGAGACAGACAGTGAGACGGACAGAAATACAGGGACAGACAGTGAGACAGACAGTGAGACAGACAGTAAAACAGACAGAAATACAGGGACAGACAGTGAGACAGAAAGAAATACAGGGACAGACAGTGAGACAGACAGTGAGACAGACAGAAATACAGGGACAGACAGTAAGACAGACAGTGAGACAGACAGTAAAACAGACAGAAATACAGGGACAGACAGCGAGACAGACAGTGAGACAGACAGTGAGACAGGTTGTTACTTTATTTATTGTTATTGTTCATTGAATTAAAATACAGCATAAATAATTACAGTTGTGTTTTCTGTGTTTTGGTGATAAATATTTATTTATTAATGTAAATAAAAATAAACTTTAATAAAAAGATTGGTATTTATGTGTATTAATATTTATAATTTATAGGGTCTTACCGGTTTTTTCCTACAGATATGAGAAGTTCTTCTCCCCCTCAGAGGTCAACACGCTGTTGCCTTGGTAGTGACGTCACTGCACGTTTTTTTTTTTCTTGTCTCTGTGTGATTTTTCGGAGCGCACTCTGAAAGAAACAGACCCACAGCGCCGCCTGGTGGTTACAATCAGCGGTGACATGTCGCGTCTCGTGTTGACGCCGAATCAAGCTGCACCCCTTGGTTTTCCGGTAGTAGGACCAAAACCGGACATTATTAGGTGTATATTCATCTGCCTGATTCTCTGATTTTAGAAACAAAATCCGTAAACTAAAACAACTTTTTTTTTTTTTTAGAAAAGTACGTCACATGATTATAGTATACATCATAAAAAATAGGTGTCTGTGTAACCAGAGATACTTTATAAAATATATAAATGTAAACTTATATTTAGTACACGTTATTTTAAAAACTCCAAAAAAAATTGTAAGATACTTAATGCTGAAAAATAGAAATATGAATCTTCTATTATTTGTAAAATATTGGTGCATTTTCGCGACAGAAAATCTTTTAACAACGCGAGAAAAAGAGTGATTTTAGATCAGGCACACTATAAGACTACCACCGGAGCGGATGGGGTCCTTCAGACACCTTATGCATCGAGTACACGAGACAGAATAACACCCCGTCCGGCCGCCATCTTGTTTGTTGTTGTTGGGCGGCGCCTCAGTCATGGCGATGCACGCTAAAGCGACTCCGCCGCAGATCCCCGACACCCGCCGTGAGCTCTCGGAGCTCGTGAAGAGGAAGCAGGAGCTTGCGGTACACACACACACAGTTAAAATACTCGTATTTTTTATTGATTTATAACATTAATGTCTCGCTACAGCGGTGTAAAATGGCGCCAGGCGAAGAATCGAGATGCTGCTTTTGGGTCGCATCCTAAATGCCCTTCTTTAGTCTAAGTAGTGAACAGCGGTGTCGCGTGAAGGGTGCAGCTTTGTGCCCTATTTAGGGCGCACATGTAGGCGGACACGCGCTATTAGGAACTGGACCACAGGCTCGGCGGTTAGCTGAAAAATATACAGTGGATTTTACTTGTGTTTCTTTAATTTAAAGATTTAACAACAGCTTCAACAAAAGAACAATGTTTTTATTTTACTTAAAATTATATATATATTTTTTAAATCGCAGATCAGCAATGAAATTCATATTATTAGTTTGAAACACGTTAGCGCCCAAATTTAGGCTGTACAAGGCGGGTTGCCGAGGTCGCGTCCCAAACCGCTGTATTCCCCCTACACAGGTAGCCTTACATAACCTCTTACCGTAGTAGCGTTCCCTACCTTTAGTAGTGCACTAGCTAGGATATTGATTAGAGACGCGCCCCCAATACAAACCAATAGAGGATTAATTAGAAAATGAAGGAAATTAATATAAAAAAATAAATAAGATGTAAAATCTTTCATTAAATGACAAATTAAAGTTTGTGGAATAAAAAAAGTTTAATGCATTTATAAAAATTAAACAATTAAAAGAATAAAGTATAAATTAAAATATAAATATTGAAACAGAAATGTAATTTAATATAAAATAAATGTTTATTAAATATAAATGCTGGTGTAATTATTATATTAATACAGTATTTGTATAATTGTGGTGCAGTTTTCATGTGTAAATAAATGATTGTGATGTTGAATTATTGTAGTCTAGCAGAGAAACATTGTTGATTGATTGATTGGCGTGTGACATCACAGTGGAGTCTTTGTGTGGAGAGTAAACGTGTCTCCTATGTTGTGATTGTTGCTGGATGATGATGGTGGTGGTGATGATGATGATGATGATCAGGAGAC
Source organism: Silurus lanzhouensis (assembly GCA_039877035.1). Taxonomy (NCBI): domain Eukaryota; kingdom Metazoa; phylum Chordata; class Actinopteri; order Siluriformes; family Siluridae; genus Silurus; species Silurus lanzhouensis. The sequence goes on from JBCEWE010000922.1 coordinate 48,087, forward strand.
CCTGGTGAACCTGGAGAGGCAGATCTATGCTTTTGAAGGCAGCTACCTGGAGGACACGCAGATGTACGGAAACATCATCAGGGGATGGGATCGATATCTAACCAACCAGAAGTGAGGAACTGAGTGACTTCATGAGATACCACAGATTACCTTTATACACACACACACACACACACACACACACACCACACTGTTATTATACACAGTTTATCTTTAAATATACACACACACACACACACACACACACACTATTATACACACACAATTATACACACACACACACACTGCTATTATACAGAGTTTACCTTTTTATATAAATATAAAAAATAAGTATTTGATATAGAATAGAGTATTTGATTTTCTATATATATAAATATATATATATACAGTAAGGAAAATAAGTATTTAAACACTCTGCTATTTTGCAAGTTCTCCCACTTAGAAATCATGGAGGGGTCTGAAATTGTCATCGTAGGTGCATGTCCACTGTGAGAGACATAATCTAAAAAATAAAATCCAGAAATCACAATGTATGATTTTTTTAACTATTTATTTGTATGATATGGCTGCAAATAAGTATTTGCACACCTGAGAAAGTCAATGTTAATATTTGGTACAGGAGCCTTTGTTTGCAATTACAGAGGTCAAACGTTTCCTGTAGTTTTTCACCAGGTTTGCACACACTGCAGGAGGGATTTT
>JBCEWE010000403.1:0-49034 GCA_039877035.1 Silurus lanzhouensis
CAAACTCAGGTGTTTTTCCCACTCTTAGCGCTCCTATTAACACCTGTCTGCTTTCCTTCGGTCTCATTCCTGATTTACATTTGCCATCTGTCATTTAGAGATCATCACAATTCTAATCACAGTCACACAATCTATCCATCTATTATTGAATATTTTCCATAAAGTGAATACAGGGAGAAAAAGAAACAAGAAGAACATCAAATCAACATTAAATATAACTAAAGCAAAAAAAGATTAATAATATTTATACAGAACTAAGCAAAAAAGCATGCCTGTCCCTGCCACTAGAGGGCAGTGTGAGACTGACTTAAGGATGTGACCTGTGTGTTACAATTCATCTGTTTCTATAACCAACCACAGTTATGATGATGATACTTATTATTATAATTCTTATTATTTTTATTATTATAATTTTGGGGGGCTGTTATGAATTGTCCTCTACTCCTTGTCTTGATCAACATACATCCTATAGTGATGTAGTGGTTCGCATCATGGTCTTTGATGCATGTCTTTTTGGGTTCAAATCTACCCTCTACCTCTCCTTTATTAGTGTAGTTACTGATAGAAAAAGTGAAAACAATTATAAAACAACTTTCATGCAAAAGATCTTGTGGCTAAACCATGTCACGAGCACCTCAGCAGCCTCGCTGTCATAAATATCAACCATGCAATTGCTGGTCAGATTTGCAACAATGATGTAATTGATGACAAAGCAAGAAAGGTCTGTTTTTAGGGAAATTCTTTTGTATTGAAAATAACTTTCTTCCGGCTTCTCTCATTAGGGGTCGCCACAGCGGATCATCCGTATTCGTGATCCGCATGTTCGATTTGGCACGTTTTTACGCTGGATGCCCTTCCTAACGCAACCCTCCCTATTTATCCGGGCCTGGTACCGGCACTAAGAGTGAACTGGCTTGTGCAACCCTAATGGCTGGGGTTGGTTCCCTGACTGGGAAGACCACTAGACCACCAGGGAACCCACTTTGTAGTGAAAAATTTATTTAATTTGTTTTTTGTGTGAATTGCAAATTTATTATTGTTTATTTTTATATTTTATTTATTTATGTATTAAATTTTTTTACTGTATTTACTGTAAAGTCTTATTAAAGATAAAGTAAGTGCAGATTGTTGTTAGTTTTTTATCTTTTTAGGTGGCAGCAGGATGGGGGCAGGTCATGACGTGGTTCACCCATTCAAGCTAAAAGCACCTCGGCTGCCAATTACCATTTTTATCTCACAAATTCTCTTTGTCAGACATCAGAGTAGATGACAGAGGGGTAGAATCAAATCTGCCCCTCCCGAGTGATGGCATGGGAGTAAACATGAATAACCTTCTACCTTACCCCAAATCATCCCCTCACTCCATCACGTGTAAGTAGCACACACTTGCAGTAGGATAGATTCTGTATATCAGAAATTTAAAATGATCATGATACAAAGTCTACTGATAATTTAAGTGTAGATTAAAAACATATTTTTTTAGCAAAGCCTACACATAACACACATCACATCATAACCTTGTGCTCCAGAACATCTGATCACATGCACATTATCAACTTGTGCTGTTAATATCATGAACAGCAGCTACGCTAATTTCTCTCCACTGCTTCTCTTTCTCTCCCCATCCCGAGGGATCCTGAGTTTTGGCCAGCTCCATTCACGTCCCACCTCATGAAGATTATGGACTTTGAAGAAGTAGATGCCAAACTCGCACCACGTACCAGTGCCAATTGGATCCCACTGCATGTGTGGAGTTTGACATTGGACCTCCTGAAGTGTTTAAAGGCTCTGGCATGGAGAAGCTGATGCTGGATCTGTGATGATTACAAATGTTGAGCTCAGTAGCTCCTACTTTTATACCAAAGACTGTTGAAAGAACATTTACTTATAATCTTATACTCCAGTGCTCATGTTAGTTCTCACTCTCCAGTGTTCTGTATTGTTGAAAGATTTATGATCAAACTCTTGATGTCACCCAAATGAGGATGGGTTCCCCTTTTGAGTCTGGTTCCTCTCAAGGTTTCTTCCTCATAACATCTAAGGGAGTTTTTCCTTGCCACAGTTGCCATGGCTGCTCATCAGGGATAAATACACACCGTTCACCTTGACTGTTGATTTCTGTAAAGCTGCTTTGAGACAATGTCTGTTGTGAAAAGCGCTATACAAATAAACTTGACTTATCAATCAATGGCTGTTTCTTTCAATGTTATAAATCACTATATACTGCTCCTTTATCTGCTGACACTTCAACATTAGAGGACTTTTTTAAAATGTATGTATTCCTACAATAGGTGTAGGTACGGCATTACAATTGGATGAGTCTATATCTGATACAGAAATAGCCTTAGCAAGTATGCCATCAGGTAAATCACCTGGACCAGGATATGAAAATCTTAGCAAAAACTCTGGCCTGCCGTCTGGAGAAAGTTCTGCCTTGTGTTATTTCACCTGACCAAACAGGCTTCATCAAGAACAGATACTCTTCTTGTAATATTGGGCACATTAAATGTTATATATAACCCATTTCTATCTGACACTTCTTTGGAGGTGGAGGAGCAGAAGGTGGTGGAGCAGAAGGTGGAGAAGCAGAAGGTGGAGGAGCAGAAGGTGGAGAAGCAGACGGAGGAGGAGCAGAAGGTGGAGAAGCAGACGGAGGAGGAGCAGAAGGTGGAGAAGCAGAAGGTGGAGGAGCCGATGATGCTGGATCAAAAAGAACAGGCTGAATTCCTTTGGACTTTTGGAGACTTTAGAGAATGTGAGAAAATGTATAACTGAGTGTAGATAATCAGGTAAATTATTACTTATGAGTCTGACTTTGTTGAAGGTGTTTGTCTCACCATAAATTTGATTATCATAAAATCACACAGTACAACTTACTCAAAAGTTCAATGCTGAATGTTTATTTTGTACACCCGTGTTTTTTTCTGTTTTTTTAAGCCAAAGAAATGTAAATAAAGTGATGAATACACTGGATGTTGTTGTTCTGTAGACAGTCACACTGCTGCTGTACTACACTACTGTACTGTGGATGACGGACCTGTACGAAGCGTTCCTGAGATTTGGGACTGTCCTCACTGCACAGGTCATTTATAACTACTGATCCTTACATTTTATTTATTTCCCAGTAACTTAGGGTTTCCTCCTCGTACTCAGCTGGAGTATTTTCTGAATGTGGAGAGCTCTGATATTGCGAACCTCTAACACGTTTGATGTGCATTCTTTGCTTTGTGTTTCTGCTCGCTGTCCCGTACAGGTCATGATGGAAAATGGACGCTCAAAAGGCATCGGGTATGTGACGTTTTTATCTGCTGATGAGGCTGGAGTAGCCATCTTAGAGACGAACGGCAGGGTGCTGGGCAGTAGGACTGTGTACTTAAGTCCCTCTCAGACCACCCGGGGACGAAGTCACAGCATGAAGGTAGAAACCATCTCGCCTTCAAAACCCTGCCCAGACCCAAGACCCAATGCCAACAAGAACATCCATCCACAGAGTGATTTGTTCTTGCCTTATGGAAACATCATCAGCGCAAAGGTTACTTACAATCACTAATCCCTATATTTTATTCCTTTCCCAATAAAGTGTTTACTTAGGATTAGATCCTCTATTATACCAGAACCAGTGTACACTTGCAGCAAGTTTCTGCTCTCAGAAAATGACCTTCCAAATAAAAGTGCTTCAATGTTCATTCATCAGTGAGAGCAGAACGTTGATAATAAAAGAACACAGCTGTTCTGTTTATATTATGGGATACAGACAGAGCTTGTTATTTCTCATGGTTTTCTACATGAGAGTGGTGTAATGCTCATGTTTTTGCTTTCTGTATCTCCTCACTCACTCCTACAGGTGGTACTGCACAATGGACGGTCCAAAGGCTTTGGATTTGTCCGATATTCCTTTCTGAATGAAGACACTAATTGAATTAAAGCTGAGTTGAATGGAAAGCTGGTGAGCAGGAGGCCACTGTGTATCACTATGGCTGAGCAGTGGACAGGGAGCAGCCGCCCCACCAAGCCCTACCTCCATCCATCCAGGAACATGCAGTGGTTCCATCTACAGCGTAAGTCATACTGTCCTCATAATGTCCTACAAAACTTTACTAAACACACACTGTGTACCGGTCAAACACACACATTATGTAAAGTAACACATCGCTGTTTTTCTCTTTCAGGTCATCGTGCTGTCGGTCTGTTCCACTGGATTAATTATTTTATTTTCATTATTTTACTTTTAATTAATTTTTGTATTTATTTTTTAAATTAAAAAAAAATTTCTTTAAGTACTGTAAATAAATATGTAAATAACAGTAATGGAGGTGCTTCATTATTGATCATTTAAAAAATTCCTCTTAATACATGAGAACTTTCATTAGAAATGAAAGAGAAAGAGAGATGAAAGCGATGGCATTGGGTAGAAAGCTGGAGTTTCACTAATTGTTCTGAAAATAGTCGAAAAAAGAACAGAATAAAATAACAGATGCAACCCGGTGGAATTAGAAAGAACACACACCGGCAACAGAATATGAATTTTCTCATCTTTGGGTTTTATTCTGACGACTGTTTTTGTAAGAAATGACAGTGAAATATTAGTTATGTAAGTATGGTCAGATCTGTTCATGGTACCAGACCCTGAGAACTGCCATGCAACTTCATGAGGCCAGACCCCGAGAACTACCATGCAACAAAACAATAAACCTTCTAATCTGAGGAGAGGATCTCTTTGATCTGAGGAGAGAAAGCCATTTGTTCAGCTGCCCAGTCACCCATCCTTAAGCCCCCCTCTTTCTCTCCTGGGGAGATGGCCGGATCATGGAAAGGTGACTGTGAAGGTCCCAGAATTCAAGCTACTTTACTTACATAATGCAGTAATTACATTTTAGGAATGTATACATTTTACCTTCACATGTTTAGTATCATTTTAAAGGTCTCAGTGTGATTGTGACAAAAGTACACACATCCTTCCCTTAAGTAGAAGTACAGATATTCATGTTTTAAAAGACTAACAGGTAAAAGTTAAGGTTCTGACTATACTTTTTTACTCAAGTTAAAGTGAAGAAGTTTGGGCTCTGATATGTACTTAATTAGTAGTAAAGGCTACTTTTTTACTTGTTTTAGTGTCACACTGGTAACTGGACCTCACATCATATTATTATTATTATTAGGGCTGTCAATCGAATTAAAATATTTAATCACGCTGTTCTAAATGTGAAGAGAGATGACAGAGACGGCAGAAAGCGCCCCCTATATGTTTTCTTTACTTTACAAAATCACAGCATTTTGTTGTTATTATGATTGGGTACAAAAAAAAGATAGACCCTTTACATATTCGAATGATGTGTTGCTCTTAACTGTACGATCAAAAAAAGCCCTATTCGGATGGGACTAGTTTTCCAAACGACGTTTGAGTTAGAATTTTTTTCAGCTGACGTCTGTCATTTTATGTATGGATTCGGACGCCTAGCCCTAGACCAACAAGCCTTGCTGTAAAGTAACCGAAAACTTTAAGGTCTCCAGTCAAAGCCGCCCTCTGTAACTGCAGGAAACAAAAAGGCTCATTAGAGATTTGAACTTCATTAAAACTTTTGTAATAAAATGTCACTGTACACCGTTACATGGTGCTACCTAAAATGTAAGCTCGGAGAAGAGCTAGACTATTCAGTCCAACACTTGCCATTGATTTACCACTGGATTGACACTACACCCTACACATGTAGGTGAAGGGAAGGTGGGATCCAAACAGCCAGAGGTCCAAGATTCTTTTTGTTTCTTGGTAATTAATTTACAGCATAAAACACTTCAGCATAAAACCAGAGTAATTTTAATGTGTTTAGGCAATTTTGGGCTCAGTAGCTTCAGGGGAAGAAATCAATCTCTTCGGTGGTGTGAGGAAACGTGCAGCAAGCGAGAACCAAGTTATCAGCCATACAGCGTTATTACAGCTTGTGTTTGCCCACACAAAGTTTGTTCAGTGTAAATCTAAGACTTGTCCCAGAGTTGAACTCTGAACCATACCCCTAGACTAACGAGCCAGGTGACGGGAGTTCAGCTCGCATGGCAAAGTTTGGTACACCAGGGTAACCTCATAAAATGTCCACACAAAAGCAAGGTCTCGTAGAGAATTTGGTTGTTTCTGGACCACTAATGTAACAAGGAACCTAACAAGAACCAAGTAGCCCCCACTTTAAATTGATTTGCCACTGGAATGATACTATACCCTGCACTTGTAGGTGAAGGGAAGGCGAGATCCAAACAGCCAGAGGCCCAAGATTTGTTTTGTTTCCTTTTAATCTATTTACAGACTGTTCAGCATAAAACCAGAGTAGTAGCTTTGGGAGAAGTTAGCAACTTTTTCAGGATTTCAACCTCAGAAAGGTTCATTAGTGATTTGAACTTGATTTAAACTTTTGTAATAAAATGTAACTGTATATTGCAAATACATGTCTCCTGTTCTCCATGCTAACATTTTAAAACAGTTACTGTTGCTTTTGCTTTGAGAGTGCAGAGCAATGTCAGGGAGAATTAGTCCTATTTCAAAGCATTAGTTATGTGGTGAATTGTTTTCTGGGTTCTCATTGAAGAAAGTGCAATGCCATTGTGCTACCTAAAATGTAAGATAGTGAAGAGAATTTAGCTAGCAAAATGTTGCAGGAACTTTGGAATGTGAGTGGCACTCAGAGACAATCACTTATGAAAAATACGCTGTTTAATAAATTAGACAAACACAACATAGAGCTAACTACACAAACATACAAAAAGAAATAATAAAAATTAAAAATTAAAATTAAAATAAACAAAAGTTAAAAATAATAAAAAGGAGGAAGAGAAGGGAAAAGAGGGAAAGAAAGGAAAGGAAAGGCAAGTTTAATCTTCAAAATTAACCACAACCTCCGGATAAGGTAGACAAAGTAATCTTTGAAGAGTCAGGTAGGAGGGAGTCAGATGTTCTTCCAGGTTCTCCCGAAGATCAGAGTGGTTGTTGTTCTTGAAGGTAAAACTTGCCGGAAGATCTCGCCTCGAAGAGTCGCTGCTGAGCTGTTCTGAGCGTCCGAGCCGAGCAGAGACAGCTTTGATACAGAGGTACATTACCATACCAGTTACCATTAACATACAATTGACATACCAGTTTTTAAGGTATAACTTTGTTAATACAATGTTATATTCTGGTATGTAAAATGCACCCTTGTTAGGAAAGCAAAGAGCAGATAAGTTTATATCAACTTTGACATTAAGCCTTAAAAGAAAAGACAGCATTAAAGTGGAGGTACATGAATAAACCTTTAAAGTATAACTATTGTTGAGGTAGAGTTAAACACTTTACAGGTTTATTTACAGGAGAAGATACATACAAGATGTATGTTTGTGTCATGTAATGTGGAACATTTGATTTAATATTTAATTAATAAAAGAATGCTTTCTTGTGGTGTGTGTGTGTGTGTGTGTGTGTGTGTGTGTGGCTGTGTGTCACACAGTTTCGAGAGTGAATTGTTTTATGGTTTGAGGGTCCCTGTGAAGTCAACCAGAGAGGCCAGGGGGGTTATCTGTCTTTCGGGGTGGTGTATATGTGTGTGTGTGCGTGAGTCTGTGTGTACTGTGTAAGATATAGAGACTGGTTTGTGTTATTAGTTGAATGCTGCTTTAAAGTCAGCTGGAGAGGTCAGGGTTTGTCCTGCTTCGTGTCTTCCGGGGGTGTAAGCCGTGGTGCTCAACCTTTAATTAAAATGCAGATGTCAAGAGTTAAAACGAAAGCCTGAGACATAAAGTCTAAATGACCTGTGCCAGACGTTACAAGTTATACTAATTGGCCAAAACTAAAGCACTGACATTTGACCCTTGAAAATATTAAAATTGTGAATTTACCTCAAATATCTGGGTCACAAGGTATAGAATCAGTGATCTGAAAAAGTAAATAAATTAAATTACTTTTAAGATGGACTATCTTACAACTGTGTGTGTGTGTGTGTGTGTGTGTGTGTGTGTGTGGTGTGTGTGTGCAGACCTTTTGTATAATTCTGACATAATTTATAAGAATTTTGAGCAGTAGATCTTAGAGCTGAAACTGTACACCTCTGCACATTCTACAGTTTTGTCGTTGCACAAAGAGGCAGACGCACTTTGATCTATGGACTGTTTAGACACTGCTTTGGTGCGTGCACGCTTTTTTTCACAGAGAAGTTTTACAAAATAAACCACAAAAAGGGACACATATTTGTATAAAGAATAAGTATAATGTTATTTGAATGCATTTTACCACAAAATGGTGGTAGCTTTAATTTAGATGAGGCATATGACCCGTTAGCTAGTTAGCATCTGAAAGCTAACAGCTGGAGCTATCACCAATCATAATTCAAATACCAACAAAAACGGAAATTGTATATGTCATTTTAATGTTTTCAAGAAATTATACAGCAAGCAAAGATCACATAAATGAATATAAAGAGCCTACAAGGATCTTATAAAGACTTACGACTCAAAATCTGAATTTAAAGTAAAAGTCAATAAATAATATTCATATAATTCAATTCAATTCATTTTTATTTGTATAGCGCTTTTAACAATGAACATTGTCTCAAAGCAGCTTTACACAGATAATGTGGTGATTAGACGTAAATATGTTAAGAATCTTAAGAAACCTTAAGAGGAACCAGACTCAAGAGGGAACCCATCCTCATCTGGGTTGCACCAAATGTCCATTTGAAGCAGATATACAAAGTTGCGGGGTACAGTGATGACGATCAGAAGCAAACTGCACTCCCGAGTCAGTGCAGCAGACCGCCGACACCAACTACAGTCCAATCCATCCTCAAAGCACCCGTTCTACTCCGGGATTACATGGAACCACCCAAGGTGTCGATGAGATACCGTCCCAAGCTGCACAGAAGTGTGAAGATCCACGGAGGGGAGAGGGGCAGGAACAGTGGTCACTGGAACCTCAGGAGCATGTTTAACTCGACCGAGAGAGAGAGAGAGAGAGAGAGAGCGAGAGAAGGATATGGATTATTAAGTGTAACTATTGGTGTATGAAAGTTAATGTCACTGTGCAGTTTGGACTCCGGCAGGACTCGCTATGGCAGCATAACTAAAAGGGAGAACCAGAAGGTAACACAGACATGAGGGATCTCTGGGATAAGAGACGACCCACCACACCACCGTCAACAAACCCGAGTGAACGTGTGAATGTGAGGGGACGACAGCATACAAATATACCAGTTCACCAAACACTCTATATCCATGCTCCCTCCAGATCTGAGCCTTTACCTAACAAAAATCTACTGATAAAAGGCTTGACTAAATAAATACGTTTTCAACCTCGACTTGAACACTGAGACTGTGTCTGAGTCCAACACTGGTTGGAAGGCTGTTCCAACCAGGTGGAGGATCATACTGGTAAAGAAGTTCACTCAGATACTGCGGTACGAGACCGTTAAGTGCTTTATACGTCAGTAGTAATATTTTATAATCAATGCGAGATTTGATTGGGAGCCAGTGTAGACTGATTAAAACAGGGGTGATGTGGTCGTATTTCCTAGATCTAGTGAGGACCCTTGCTGCTGCATTCTGAACTAACTGAAGCTTATTTATGCACTTACTCGCACACCCAGACAGTAAAGCGTTACAGTAGTCTAATCTAGAAGTAACAAAAGCATGAACTAGTTTTTCTGCATCCTGTAACGACATCATATTTCTAATTTTAGCAATATTTCTAAGGTGAAAGAACGCGATCCTGGTGATATTGTTCACGTGAGACTCAAAGGAAAGACTCGGGTCAATAATCACACCAAGGTCTTTGACAGCCGTACATGCTGAAACAGAAACACCATCTAGAGATGCTACGTAATCGGAAAGTTTGCTTCTAGCTGCATGTGGTCCTAGTAAAAGTACTTCCGTCTTATCTGAGTTGAGCAGAAGAAAGTTATTAAGCATCCACTGTCTAATGTCCTTTACACACTCCTCAACACTGTTTAGCTGATCTCACTCATCTGGCTTTGCTGAAATATACAGCTGTGTGTCATCAGCATAGCAATGGAAGCGAATCCCATGTTTATGAATGATAAAAAAATATACAATGTTATAAATGCAATCTATAAAAATATTTATAAAGAGATCACATTTTCAGGCTTTATGTGATGATGGAGGAAGCTGATCTAAGGCACTTGGTGACGGCTGAGGGAACGCGCTCGAATGTGATCTTGTTCTGCTTCAGGATCAGTTGCAAAACAAAGCCCAGATGCTCGTAAGCTCTTAGTAAACACTTTGTAGAGAAAACATAAAAAGGAAAAGCATTTAAAACATGCAAAGGTTATTAAATCCAACATGCTCTTAAATTAAAATACAGTGGTACCTTGACCTACGAGTTTAATTCGTTCCGTGGACGAGCTCGTATCTCATTTTGCTCGCACATCAAATCAGTTTTCCATATTAAAATTATTTTAAAAAGCATTAATCCGTTCCAACCCTCAAAATGACACCCCGTTTGTATGTTTCATGTTTTTAAATTAGGAAAATAAATTTCTAAATAACAAATCTTGTATAAAAACATAATAGAAAGAGTATGTAAAGATATAATAAGGTTTTATTCAGTGTATTTACCCTGGAAATGAGACGACTTGAGCTAACAAAACGCCGGTGGAGGAGTGGTGGTGGGGGGTGGGGGTGTTTGGTAGAGACGATAAGCGGAGGCGAAGGGAAAACTCGTTTTTTTCTATCACTCATGTACACTACATATCCCTAAACTTTCAATTTTTTTTTTACTTTTACTTCTTTGCTTATCTAAATTTTCGTCACAGTCTTCGTTTCTGGCTTCACTTCGCCATCTAGCAGCAGCGTCTCGAGCTCGTACCTCAAGTTTTTGCTCGTGTAACAAAGCAAAAAAATCAACCGAGTGACCGCTCAGAAAACTCGTACATTAATGCAAGGTACATTAATGGTCAAGGTACCACTGTACACCCAAATACACAGGACCAAAAACAGAGTGTTATCAAAAAAGGGGCTTATCTGCAGTTAATCGATGCTTTTTCTAAAACAACTCATATAAAGTGCCAGGAAAATTAATTTTGGGGTTTTTAGTCACTTACTTTACAAAAACATGCTGTATGTTACCACTGAAATGTTGCAGTAGTTCTATATTGTGAATCCGAACTTTTTAACTGAAGATTAAAGCGTGGAGTAGAAGAAACTAATAACACTGATAATAAATAATAATAATAATAATAATAATAAGAGGAAGAAGAAGTAGTGCATTAGTTATATAAACAGTTGAATTGTAACCCACAGGTCACATTGACAATTGTCAGTCTCACACTGCCCTCTAGTGGCACTGTCAGTGCTTTATTGTTGCTTATTCTGTGCAAAAAGTATAAATCATTTGTTTGTTTTATATGTTTATGATTCTTTCTCTCTCTCTCTCTCTCTCTCTCTCTCTCTCTCTCTCAGACCAGAGTACAGATGTGTGATATAAAGATGTGTAAGGATGTTATCAGTGTGTCTGGTTACAAACAACTGATGTATTTGGCAGTGTGGATGAGAGAGCTGGTCTTATATTGCTCCAAAAAAAATTAAGTTACTGAAAATAATTTGCATTGTTTAGTGGCTGTTTCTCTGATGTAGTGACTGTCAGAGTAATAAAAATACTCCACCATGTACAGTAATTGGGTGACAGTAGGTGGCGCAATAATGACATTGTTTATTCATGACAATAGAATTAATGACTTCAACTTTAATGAAAAACAAACACAAAGGTGAATGAGAGAGATCTCAAAGTGAGCTACCGAGTAGCTGAACTCGTAGCCTAATCAAAAAAAGCCCCACACTGTGGCAGAGACATTAATGCTACCTGCCTGCAAAGCCGCTGTCAACAAGATGCTCGTCCCTGAAATAAAGAAATAACCTTTTTTTTCATTTTGTAAATTAACCACTTAAAAAAAATTAATAATTTAGAATTATTATAGTAGATTTATTTTAACAGAGAGACAGAATACAAAACAAACATACTGTAACATTAAATTATATATAAAAAAATGATATATTTTAACACAAAAAGAGAGTTATTATTTGTGCCACTACAAGTCAGTGTTAAATAGTGAAAAGACCCAAGTCAGGACCACACACGCAATCTTCCATTTATTTCACCCACTGGTAACACACACAGCAGGTGAATTTCGGCATGAGCGCGTGTTTTCCCGACCCAGACCAAACTCTCATATTTCATACACTGTATTTATACCAAGAGATCTGTACAATTAACACGATCATGGTAGATAAAAAAGTTCACTCACTTAATTTGATTACATTATATACATTATATTGTACATTGTAGTGTTAAAGCGTCATTTTGAACACAATACTGTAATTTAAATTTAAATAATACGGGAAGAAATACTTCCGCGATCGTCTTCAAAAGTATAAAATGCTTCAATCTTGTTAAAAAAGTTATCCTATAAGAATATTACTGTATAAATATTAGAAATATGTTAAATGGAAAGATTTGACGGTAAAACTTACAGATAAAACACGATGAATCTCTGGATTCCGCTTCACATCAGCGCCATTTAGCCACGCCCACATCGCATGTGCCGTAACAAACCTGTTCCTCGTTTTAAACCTATAGATGTGTGTAACAGGTGTATAATTTACCCTATTAAATTTACATGTCCTGTTTCAATTCATACGAAACTATTGATTTGTCTTGTTTATACTCATATCTGTGTTTATAAATGTAGTTACCTGATCAAAATGGTTGCTTCCTTTAAAAGCCTTGATAATAGAAGCTGATGTCACTTCCTGTCCTGACTCCTCCTCTTCCCTTTCTGTATTGTATCTCATTGGAGTGGTGGGTTTCTCCTACATTTATGATAAACTGGTTTAATTTTATATTAATTACTTTTATATTTATTTATTATTTATTTATATATTTATAGGTTGAAAGAAGCTGAAATGGAGGACAGGGTAGTGTGGAGGAGGATGATCCGCTGTGGCGCCCCCTAAAGGGAGCAGCCGAAATAATTTTTAACTTTTTTTCTCACTGAAGTTTTTGTGTGAGGTTTCTTTATCTATCTGTGTGAATATTTTACACTTTTTAGGTGTATTTTTATGAATGTTTGGGCACATGGTGATAAGTCTACCACACACACAATAAGTGAAATATCACCACAGGGGCTGCTGATTTGTTGTGTGTTTTTTTAGAAGAAACATTAAATACTTCCAGTGAGCTGCAGTCTGCAGTCCTGTGTCTGATTTCACATCACACCACACAGAGTCAAGTATTTTAACTGGTGTCGTCGATAGTGATGAGCGATACCAATCATGTTCTTTTCAATCCGATACAGAGTACTTTCAAGACAAGTATCTTCGATACAATACTTCTATGATATATGTATAAACAGTTTTAATACAAATCTTATTGAAATAAATTAAAAAATCTACAAAAAAAAAAAAGTCCAGTTGTAATATCTTCATATCTGAAACAATCTGTATGGTATAAAGTAAAGCTCTCTGAAAAGCTTCTGTTAAAGATTCTGAATCAAGCCAGAAGATGGGGGTCGTGTCTGTGTTCCTCCTCTGCTCTCCTCAGCTGTACTCAGACATGCTCTATATCAGGGATCACCAACCTTTTTGAAACTGAGCGCTACTTCTTGGGTACCGATTAATGTGAAGGGCTACCAGTTTGATACACACTTCTGAAATGACAAATTTCTTAACCTTGCGCTACATTAGGATAAAACCTTGAGAGGAACCAGACTCAAAAGGGAAACCCATCCTCATTTGGGTGATATCAAGTGTGTAATTATTAATCTTAAAACAATACAAAACACCAAGGAGTAAAAACTACCATGAGCACTGGAGTGTGTGATGGTCTGTAATCTTCATGAGGTGTGTGTGTATTAATCTGAAGTTTCAGGAGCCACCCAGTAAACTCCATGCAGTGGATCCAGTAGAATGGGGAGTAATGCAATCAGAGACACAGGGTTTATTTTTATGTTTTTATTTTTGTTGTTATTGTTTTAGATTTTTGTTTGTTAATATTTTAAAGTGATTATTTTTGTGATATTTTATCTTTAGGTGGTGGTGAAGGTTTGGAGGTGATCATCTAAAAAAACATCAAGATCACACACTTTAACAGCAGGAACAAGAAGCACACGATTGCATGTTCATTAGCTGAATGAGATACAACACACTCGTTCACAGTGTGGTTCAGTAACAGCGTCTGCTTTGAAGCTGCGGCTTGAGACGTGTCTGGACTCTAACGTCTGTTCTGATGGTCACTGGCATAAAGAACTATAACTGCAAAGGAAGAAAAAAACACATTTAACACAAACAAAAAAGTATGATTTCCAGCATGATGAAATGATACATGATTACAGGCTCATTTACTGTGTGAGCTCTAACACGTTCTTTTACACACTCGTTCACACACTCATTCACACACATTCACACACTCATACACAGTGGTTCTGTAACAGCATCTGCTTAGAAGAGGAACTTACTTCGGTCTGTATCCTGCTCACGTAATATCATATAATCATGAGTGATGACATCAATATAAATATTGTCAATATTTGTCTGGGCTCTGGGTATACTGAGAGAGAGAGAGAGAGAGAGAGAGAGAGAGAGAGAGAGAGAGAGAGAGAGAGAGAGTTCTCAGTATCTCTCTGTTTTTAGTTTCATCAATACGTTTGGTAATTGTGTGATCTGAGAGGAACTTTAGCTATTTCTTTAACTGCGTCAGGGTCGAGCATCTTGTTGACAGGCAGGTAGCATTAATGTCTCTGCCACAGTGTGGGGCTTTTTTTGATTAGGCTACGAGTTCAGATACTCGGTAGCTCACTTTGAGATCTCTCTCATTCACCTTTGTGTTTTTTTATTTTTTATTAAAGTTGGCATCATTAATTCTATTGTCTTGAATAAACAAGGTCATTATTGCGCCACCTACTGTCACCCAATTACTGTACATGGTGGAGTATTTTCATTAATCTGACAGTCACTACATCAGAGAAACAGCCACTAAACAATGCAAATTATTTTCAGTAACTTAATAATAATTTTCTATGAGACCAGCTTTTATCTAAAATCAGTAGTTGTAAAAACATGATAATTCAACAAATAACATGGAGAGAGAGAGAGAGAGAGAGAGAGAGAGAGAGAGAGAGAGAGAGAGAGAGAGAGGTAACATACAGCATGTTTTTGTAAAGTAAGTGACTAAAAACCCCAAGAGAATTTTCCTGCCACTTTATATAAGTTATTATAGAAAAGCATCAATTAAATGCAGAGAAGCCCCTTTTTTAATTACACCGTTTTTTGGTCCTGTGTATTTGGGTGTGTTTTAATTTAAGAGCATGTTGGATTTAATAACCTTTGCATGTTTTTAGGTGCTTTTCCTTTTCATGTTTTCTCTATGAAGTGTTTACTAAGAGTTTACGAGCACCTGGACTTTGTTTGCAACTGATCCTGAAGCAGAACAAGATCACATTCGAGCGCGTTCCCTCAGCCGTCACCAAGTGCCTTAGATCAGCTTCCTCCATCATCACATAAAGCCTGAAAATGTGATCTCTTTATAAATATTTTTTATAGATTACATTTATAACATTGTATATTTTTGTACATAAATAAAATACACAGTAGATCTGCACAGCGGTGCTCGTTGTCTCTAATAGTTTATACAGTGGCAGGTCTTCAGTCCCAATTCCCCTCTTAATAACATCATTATGATGCCACAGCTATAGAATTATACAGATATGCAGTATAACAGAGCGCTGCATCACAGACATTTCATACAGTGTGAATGAATGCCGTTAACTAAAGCAGGAAACCCAGTGAAACAATTAACAGTCTGCTTTTACTGCAGCCACAGCTGCACCGCCGCATTCATCATCTCTAGCAGAAGCGACGATATTAACCTCATAAAATATCCCAGAGTTTCCATGCGATTTTATGCATTTTTTCCTTCCTATGCTTTTCCGGCTCCTCCCTCCATTCACAAACCAGCATCCAACCATCACAAACCAGCATCCAACCATCACAACCAGCATAAAACCATCACGCTCTCCATTATCCACCGCATTTCCTGTCTGAAAGCCGTCTCGTTGTACTTGATGATGAGACTCACCATAGTCATGTGACTGGTTAACTTGATGATTTGAGCTGTGCATTGCAGCACAGTTATGAATCACAGTGTGAACAGCTGGTGAATGAGGATACGGCCCTGAGGCCCCAGTGCTCACTGTGATGGGTTTTACTGGTCCTGATCCAAACTGTCTGATGACTCCATCATGGAGTCTAAAGTTTAGATGTAAATCACTATAAAAGTAATCTATTAAATTATCATAAAGAAGTCTAAAGGCGCTTGTGACGGCTGGAAGAATGAGCTTTGTGATGTCTTGCCACCATGATTCCAAAATTTTCAGAGCGACTTTGGGGTTGCTGGCTGCCAGATCATGAGTGGCATAAACCACTGCAAGCTGCAGCTCCCACGGCAAATCTGCACACAAAATCCATCATAAAATTAGGACTTGCTGAAGCACTTTCCTGTTGATAGAGAACTAAAAATCAGAGAATAAAGATTTAATGATATCTTTCCTGAGTTTTTCTTTTCCAAACACAACTATGCTTTTTGTCAGATTTTGGACTGACACTGAGAGGTTCTCCTTAAGCCCTTGTTGGCCAAGTCGTCCTGTTTCAGATGGACAAAGAACATGAGTGAAAAACTGAACAATCCACAAATAATGTGAGAAGATGCTTAATATCAGGATTTACAGTAAACATACCAAGTAGCCTGAAAACTGCTGCTACAAAGACGTCTCAGTACGGTGTTTGCTCTGTTCTTGTTTGCAACAAGTTCAGGATCAGCCAAAGGTCCTCTCTGGTAAATAAAAGATTTGGATATACAGTAATCCCTCGCTTATTGTGGAGGTTACGTTCCAGACCCCCCGATAGGCATAAGAAGGTAAAGTGGCAACCTAATATGTACAGTACAGTATACAGAATTCCTGTATATCTTAAGGCTTTATAAACCACATCGACACTCTTATGAACCTTTCTTCTGCTTTTTAAACCTTCAATATTCTCAAAACTACATAATTTTAAAATAAAACCTATATGGGTACTCACCAGTGAAGATAAAACTTAAATGATGAAGATGATGATGAATTAAGTGTGCAGTACTAATAATGATGAAGGTGATGATGAAATAATGTACTGCATACCCAAGAAGAGCATTACAGCTCTTCATCAGGTGGTGCAGTATCTTGCCCTCGTCCATAACTTCTGTTGTCGCTAAAGGCATAGTGTAACTGGTGTCTTCTTTCGAGTGATGAACACAGTTATAGGGAGTTGCTGGTGCTGCTTTTTCTTCTGGGTGAGAAGGTTTTTATAAGCAGACATGTTACCCTCGATTCATTTGAGAACTGCAACAAGCATATGGGGATCACATTTTTGAGCAAGTTGCTGAAGTTCTTTGGACAGTCTGACAAGTGTTGTGAGGTGCTCGAGTGTTAGGCCAACCTCCTCTTCTTCAACTCCTACTCCTCTTGTTCCTCTTCCTCTTCTTCGCTTGCTGACATTGTCATCTCTATCAGGTCTTTGTCAGTCAACGGGTGTAAGTGGGCATTGATGAGGTCATTAACGTCCTCAGGAGTCATATCATCAAAGCCGTCTCCTCCCAGTAGTTTTGCCACTGAAAAGAGATTATATCCAGAGATTATTGCTTGTGGCATAATGGAGAGAAGAAAAAATCTAGATAGCGAGAAATAAATACATTAAAGACGTTTTGCAGTCAGTACACTATAAAATTAGTCAGAGTACAAATCCAGCCCAGATGTGCACAAAGAAGGTCCAGACTTAAGATGTAGTCAAAGGAAGCGAACAGAGATCATCACCATACCAGATGTTCTTCTCGAATGTCAGACTGTTGTCTTTGAGAAGAGCCTTCAGTGTGCTGGTATAGAGGATGTTTCCTGGAGGCTTCTGGGGGAAAATACATCTTTTCTACAATACCCAGTTCAATAAAATGATGTTTACAAAATATAGTGATAACTGACAAATTAGTTAAATATGAATTTATAAGGAATTTGTTCCACTAGATTACACTGACACCTTGAAATTAAAAGTAGATTAATACTAAGTTTGATGATTAAAATAGATGAAAAGAGAATCAGCTCCTTACCTATCCCAGAGAAGATACTTGCTGAGTAAAGGGCTGTGTTGGTCCTTGTTTAGTGATAAATAATTATTTTTACATTTTTTCATATATGTTAGTATTAAGATGGGCCTCACCACGGGCATCGTAGATCGTATGGAAAACCTCTCCAAGAATTGAGTTTTTGTTGGGCATGATAAAAATCTAACAATATCCAAAAAAAAAGAAAGGATGTCAAAAAAAAAAAAAAAGTGTGTTGCTTTAAAGGTTTTTAATTTCACTACTTTTTTTATAATATTTATTTATTTATATATGTAATTAAAATGGAGAAATGCATGCTGCATTAATTGCACATTAATAAAAATTTGTGCTGTAAAAATACATTTATCATTAACGCGTTCATTTTAAAAGTTTTTTTAGTATAAAGGACATTATATAACGTCAACCTTTAAAACTGTAATGTAAGAAAAATGCACAAGAATCTGTATGTGCTCTGCTATACTGCATGTATCATATGCTGTATAATAATGATGGTTTTTACAGCTGTGGCATCATATTGATGTTATTAAGAGGATGATTGGGACTGAAGGCAGATGATTGAGTGTGAAATGCACGACCCGCCACTGTAAAGAGACAATCAATAACACTGTGCAGATCTATTATCTATTTTATTTATTTATGTACAAAAAATATCAAATATTTAATCTATTAATGTCAGGCCGATGACGCGGAAGCGGAAATAACTCAATCATTGTCTTTATTGAAACAGTTCAAAACAAAACCACTCATTTAAACCGAGGGGAAAAAACAAATAAAGATATCCGCTCGAGTCGAGAAATCCACAATGAAAGTCAATGGCCAACGGAAAGCAAAACGAAAGCAAACCTCCAATTGCAAAGAGGAGTCCAACATGGAACGGAGTTCGGAAACTGAATCAGCGGCGCATGCTGGCGGCCGAGCAGCCACGGAAGCACCAGCATGACATTCAAGAACGACAGCCTGCGACTCGAGAACATGAGTTTATATAGTCTAAACCTAGATGAGCCACAGCTGTCGGTCGTCAAGGCAGGCACGGGATAATGAGGCAGCGTGACTGCTACCGAGGGGGGCGTGGCAGGGTGAATCCCTGACAGCGGCTGAGGAGGCGTGGCAGGGGATCCCTGACAGCGGCTGAGGGAGGCGTGGCAGGGATCCCTGACAATTAAACAGTATTTAATGTAATCAATTTATTTGTCTTTGTGCAAACAGAGAAAGCTGATCTGCTTAAGCCTTCAGAGTGTAGATTGTCTATACAAATGTTTGTATATAATTAATAATTATTAATATATATAAAAAATGAATATATAAACATAAAAAATATAATAACATGCGAGATTAATATCATATTTATGTTATTTTATTATTATTTATAAAGAAAGAATTTTAAGAAATAATGATGTAGAATTATTTTTATTATTATAATTTTTCCCCTTCTTCTTCTTGTTCTTTCTCTTTTTGCCAAAGAACATCTATGTTTCCTGAAAGAAAAATGCAGAGGGATTTTAGTCTACACATCATATATATATATATATTTTTTGTGTGTGTGTGTGTGTGTGTGTGTGTGTGTGTGTGTGTGTGTGTGTATACTCACCGACTTGACTCCTGCTTCTCCTGTTTTTTAAGGATTATGTTCATTTCATCCACCTGCACACAAACACACACATATACACTTCTATCACACGTGTGTCACATGCATATAAAGAGTGAATAGAGGAGTGATGTGTGTGATTATGAATAGATGTAAATGAGGAATTGGTGGGTGGGGTTTTGTTTCCACATGACCAAAACCAAATCGTTTTAATATAATATTATTTAACATAATAATACACTCGTTACTACAACCACTTATTACAAATCATTCCTAAATATAATAGTAGTGTGTGTGAGTGTGTGTGTGTGTGTGTGTGTGTGTGTGTGTGTGTGTTTGCTCACTTTGGCTCGCAGAAGATCAGGATCTAAAATCATGTTAATGATTTCAAAGTTGTTTTCACTCCCAATCAGCATCCATGAAATTTTATTCGCTTCAGTGGATTTTCTCTATCAGAGGCAACAGGTGATCATCTGCAGAGAGAGAGAGAGAGAGAGAGAGAGAGAGAGAGAGAGCGAGAGAGAGAGAGAGAGAGAGAGAGAGAGAGAGAGAGAGAGAGGGAAAGAGAGAGAGCGTGTGCGTGTGTGTGTGTGTAACACTTACGTGCCATTTGGATCTGCATTTCAAAATCTGCAGCCATGGATACATCCTGCACATCTGGACCATGAGGTGGAGCTGGACTCTGTTCTCCAGCTGGAAATTGAGGTGGAGCTGGACTCTGTTCTACAGCTGGAACATGAGGTGGAGCTAGACTCTGTTCTACAGCTGAAACTTGAGGTGGAGCTGTGGAACTGTGTCTACTGCTGGGGTATTTTCTTTATTTGGCTCTACCTTCTGGCTTGGTGTGAAAGAGGGAGTTATATTCTGAGTCTGTAACACACAGACACACACACAGCTGTTAACAATTCAGTTCATTTTGTTTTTATCAGATCATCATCACTGCTAGCAGGAGGCTCTTAAAGGGGACCAGCTAGAGGAGGTTCTTAAACCTTTTCAGCCAGTAACCCATTTAACTGCAATATTGAACTTCAGCATCAAATCATTTTAATGTGGACAGCACGGGGTGCTGTTTAGGGTACAGTCTTCACCTGCACATTCTCCATCCTCTGCACGTTATGATGGACAGGGTTATCCTGGTGTTCTCTTTTCAGTAAGGTCTTCTGCTTGTTGGTGAAGACCTGGGTGTGGTGGTTTCTCTCAGTCTCGCGCTCCTTACGAGATTAAAGTGTTGATTGAGCTGTAACACCACAGAGACACTGCTCTACACACTGCTGTTAGTCTTTATGCCGACACCAGCAAAATTACCCCCTGATGCTGACTGAAATACCCTCATATGACCAAACCCACACTTTATATTAATAGATTACACTTTATAGCTGTTAAAAAGTTTGCCGTCCATAACTTTTTGTCTCCGTCTTGTAACCGACAACCTTCAGGAGAGACGTCATGTCAACACACAATTCATATCTAACAGATCTAATACAGGACTTTAGTAAAAAATAATAAGTTTGGTCTATAGGGTCTACTATATTCTACTACTACATTGTTTGTTTGTAACTTTGGGACAGTCGCACTGGACATCGTGATGATTCAATTAAAACGGTGCGAAGAAACACTAAATCTAAAAGCGGCAAATATCAGCATTTGTACACCAATGCATGTTTTTCTTTTTTTTTTTCATTAAGTCTGTTAACTTGCTGCGTTTTTCCATTTCATTCTCTTTTTATAGCATTTGTCTACAACAGTAATTAATCTGTTCTCAAACGTGATTTACTGCGTTCCTGTTTCCAATGTTTGTATATTTAATTTATGCAAATATCATTTCATTATTATACAAAATTTAATTCATTATATATTCTAGATGTTTATATCATAAAAAATGTTGTATAATATTTTATATAGATTTTTAAGTGTTTGTCAACTTAGCATCTGTAAAATACAATACAAATATTGATTTACACAAATTGCTTCATCTTTCATACTCAAATAATTTTTTGTTTTGTGTTTTTTACAGAAAGAAGAAATCCAACATGAGTGAATGTGTTCAAGGTGAAATCCCACATGCACTCGTCAACAAGCAGCTACTATAACCTTTATAATGTCTAAATTAAAGATTGTTAATTGTTAAACTTAATATGTGACTTTTGCATTTGTTTAAAGTTTATTTTTATACATAAATACCCTGAATTAGCGTTTTATACAGTTATAATAAGCAAAACATCTCATTAAAAACTTTGTTGTTTATCCAATTAATTGGGATTAAATGGTGATTTGTTTCTCTATAATAACAATAATAATAATAATAATTATAATAATAATAAAAGAGCGATAAAATTTCCAGAAATGTTGCAGTAAACAGAAATGGACCTTTCGGCTAATGGTGTAGGAGACATCATCATTAGCCTCATGCTAGCCGGGATTGCTAGCGCTGTTTTTGTGTTAGCTAGTTTTTTTGAATATTTGACTAAAAATTGAACAAAAAGACAAATACAGGTGTTCTGTTGTACATTGTTGATAGTTTTCATACTTAAGCTGTGAAAGGAACATTTTTAAAGGTTCAACACAACAGCTTTTATGATGCAGAAGCCACTTTAGTTTTTGATTCTGAATATATTATTCAGCTCGTTTTGTTTATTTCAGAAATCCTTGTGATATATTCAGTTTGTGCTGGTCTGACTTAAATAAAATAGTGTTTAAAAATTACTTTGTGTTTAAGTCAGTTTTGTGTTTGTAGACCATAACGCATACAAGGGCATTAATGGGAACATTAAAGAACGTTCTTTAAAAAAGTAACTAAAAACTTACTTTTAACAGTAACGCATTACTTTTTGGTGTAAATAATCAACAAAGTAATTGAGTTGAATGAAGTAACGAGTAACTGTAACTAGTTACTATTTCTTAGTAACGAGCACAACACTGGTGGTGAGATGCGGCTAATCTGCTCTACTGTTCGGTAGTGTGTACAGTATGAGGTAATGGTCTGTAATATCATCACTTTGAGGTAAAATATCTATATCAGTGACGTCTACTCTGTGGGATATTATTAAGTCTAGCGTGTGATTAAAAAGATAAATCGGTTTAGTTATTTATCTAGGTTAGTTTAAGTTTAGTAAGTCTGCAAATGATATTCCTAGGGCATCATTTATATCATCTACATCAGGGGTGGCCAACCCGTGGCTCGTGAGCCGCATGCGGCTCTTTGGCTGGTTTCATGCGGCTCTTACTTTCATATCAAAGTTTGTGTTTGTGTTTTTTTTTTAATGTGCGTGTTCGCACAATACGGTATTTTTAAGACTTAAATAATCTTGCCCCTACTGGGAAACTTACTGGGAAACTTTGCGGTATTTTCATCTCACCTACATGCGCATTCCCACTAAGTAACATGCATAGTAAAAGAAAAACGCTATTGTAAATTATTATATATTTTTTGTGGACTTGGTTAAACTAAGAGTTTGTGTGTGTGAGACAGTGCACACAATGTTCATTGTTGAAAATGACTGTCCTGTGGTCTTAGTACTGTAGGAGTCAATTTCTGTCATTATGTTGGTGTGTGACATTTACAATAAATCTGACTGAGCAGAGGTGCGTGTGTGTGTGTGTGTTAGAGGAAGGGATGGGTGATGTTCATGTGTGCCCATGTGTATGATGTGGCTCTTTGCGGTAACACAGTAAAAAATGTGGCTCTCGGTCTCTGACTGGTTGGCCACCCCTGATCTACATGAATAATAAAAATCTTCTACAAGCAGCACTTTATCAAAATTAACCAAGAGGTCTGAAAAAAAATTAGCAAAATCTTGAAGAAAATCAATGTGGAGCCCTGGGGGTCTACTGACTGAGAGATAGTAGGGGTTTTTAATCTATGTCTAAAGGTACAGCATTAAGAATAAGCACTTTAAATGATTTAAACCTGAATCCTAATCTTTGACTAACATGAAGAAGGGTGCTTTAAACGGTTGCAACAACACCCCCATGACCAGTCTGACGGGGATCTTGTAGTGTATATATTCCTTGATATTTAAATAAACTTTCTATAAAATTACCTATATATGTACTTGTAACTATTTGGTTTGTTGTACAACAGCTACCATCATTGTGAATTGCATGATGTCTTACCAGTCAGACGGAGTGCATCATCCTGAAGATGTTGTCTGATTGGAATCCCACTAAAATTCTGCTGGGGAATCAGCAAAAAAGAATCAGGGAGGTAAAACCAAGGACGCTCACAGAAAAAAATCCAGTTATCAACAAAGGGTAGTTTGTGTTCTCGACACCATGACTGTAGCTATTAATTTAAAGCAAAAAGTCTACTGAACCGCTCAATTCCTCTATGTTATGTGGGAAGTGGTCCATGACTATGATCCTCGTTGTGGGTGATGTGCTACATACTGTCTCAACCATAATAAGGAAAAGTCCCTCTACAGGATCTCCATTTGCCTCAACCCGAAGTCGTTCGTTCCAGCATGGAGGACAACAGCTCAGAAGATCTTGTTCATTATCAGGATCAGGTACCTGCGCAGCGACATCGAGAACACGAGCACCAGGAAAAAAACAACATGCAAGTGTACATACTTAGTGTTACATTTTACTGCTCATCAAACTGTACATACTCAGTGTTACATTACGCTCATAAACTGTACATACTCAGTGTTATGATCTAATGCAGGGGTGTCAAACTCAAATTCACAGTGGGCCAAAATTAAAAACTGGGACGAAATCACAGGCCAAACTCAGTATTTATTGAAATGTTTACTGCAATTGTGCATGTTTTCCCTTCTCTCCAGTGTATTGTTGAACCTTTTCATATGGAAACAAACTTTAGTTTTGCATAAACATTGAATCTGGAACAACCAAAGTTTAATATTATACACTAACAAGAAAATTAATTTGAAATAAAACACACATCAGTGGTATTAGTTTCTTATTACATCTCTCTCTCTCTCTCTCTCTCTCTCTCTCTCTCTCTCTTCTCTCTCTCTCTCTCTCTCTCTCCCCAACTTTCTAATTCCATTTTAATGTAAACCTTTTACAGGGCAACAACACAACCCAAAATAATAATTTCCTTCAATTAAAAAAAAAATCTTTCAACTATTAACAGTCCATGCCTTGGAGTAGAAAAAGTGCATAAAGACAACAATCATTCAAGCTCAGTTTTTTCACTCTGATTTACTCTGATTAGTTGAAGCCAGATACCTGCATCATGTCTGGGGTTTAGGCTCTGAGCTGAGGAAATACTCAGGATTGAGTGAAGATGTTCATCAGTGAGACTCCTGAGTGTTGTTTTGTTCATCTTCATCAAAGAGAACAGTTGCTCACACGGATATGTGCTGCTGAACATAGAGAGCATTTGAGCAGCTTGGGCACAGAGTTGGAGCAGTGTGTCGGGGAGGAAACATGAAAACTGTGCAGCACACACAGAGTCGTACTTTGAATTGATCATGTGTCTACACTGGAGTTCAATCAGCTCCATTTGGAGGTTGGTTGGTGCGCTTTCCACGTCAACCACAAACGGATTACTGAGCAGCTCAAATCTGCATTTCTGGGCTTCAAAGTCGGCAAATCACCTGGTAAATTAAGCGCTGATTTTTTCAGCGGTCTCGGTTGACACGCTAACGCACTTACAAAGCATTCTGCGATTTGTAGTATTAGCGGTGTATGCGCTATATACCGCCGGGCAGCTCTAATACACATTTAATATGATCTCGCAGGCAAAATATAATTACACCAGATTTGGCCCTCGGGCCTGAGTTTGACACCCATGATCTAATGCATATCTAGCTATACATACTACTCAGTATCCCTGATGATCAAGGAACTGTACATACTCAGTGTTACAGTCTACTACACATGTAACTGTACTGTACATACACAGTGTAACAGTCCACTGCTAATACAACTGTACATATTTAGTGTTACAGTCTACTCACTGCTTATCGAACTGCACATACTCAGTGTTACAGTCTAGTGCTCATTTAACTCTACATACTCAGTGTTTAATCTACTGCACGTTTAACTTTATATACTCCGTGTTACAATCTACTGCTCATGTAATTGTACATACTGAGTGTTATAGTCTACTGCTCTTCTAACTGTGCATACTCAGTGTTACAGTATACTGCTAATGCAAGTGTACATACTCAGTGTTACAGTCAACTTCTCATGTAACTGTACATACTGAGTGAATGTTATAAACTATATTAATGCCAGAGGGAATTTCACTGTGAATTCTGATGAGTTGTACATAATAATCTGTAACTGTACATACTACTCTTTACCTACTGTACATAGTGTTATACTCTTAGTAAAGCTGCCATCATTGTGTACTATGTGTTCTACAGGGTGGACTATCCGCCTCCACATAGAGCACAAGTGACACAATGAGTTTTGGCGTCTCTGTGACGTCACCGTATTGTTAAAAACACAGAACACGGAGCAGCAGCCACAGACTACCTTCTATTAAGTGTCAAACTTCTCCACCACGCAACTAACCGCGATCAATTTCAACTTCAAAGTGTCAACACACAGCGGTATTTACCCAAAACACGTTTTGGATCTATTCTACAATGATACATGTTCACTAATGTTCGCGGATTCATCGTTAGTCACTCGCTAGTCACGTGCTTACACAGATCTAGCATGAAATGCTTACTCTATCTAGCATGAAAGTAGTTTAGCTTTAGTAAATACCTAAAGTAACTACCTAAATCTTAACATCACATTAACACGATCATTAATAAAGTAAAAAAAAAAAAAACTTTTAGTGGCTGTAAGTAAAAGCATCAGTCCAGTGAGTAAAAGAGCATAAAGACCGAACCGGTAAAATCCCGACATCACACAGGAGCTAAACTGCGTGCGCCACGCCCCCAAAGCCACGCCCCCTTCGTAATGGAACCGTGTAGACAAATAATCTTTTTTTTTTCTTGCCCAAAGGAAGTTACAAGTTACACAAACTGAATTATACAATTAACTTTCAACAGTTAACAGAACAAAAAATAAGTAAAAGATATACAGTATAAGCAAACAACAAAATATAATTTAAATAACACTAGACA
Organism: Silurus lanzhouensis; assembly: GCA_039877035.1. Classification (NCBI taxonomy): domain Eukaryota; kingdom Metazoa; phylum Chordata; class Actinopteri; order Siluriformes; family Siluridae; genus Silurus; species Silurus lanzhouensis. Next base: position 26,801 of record JBCEWE010000403.1, read on the forward strand.
GACCAACAATCAAATAAATCAATAAAGGAAGGTAAAAAACCCCTAACTAATTAGAAAAAAACCCACAATGTATCATTGATTAGATCGGAGTGTCGAGACACTTTCACAGAGGATAGGCAATATTTTAGCCAGTGATATAGAAAATGTATCATACAAACTGTCATTTTAACATGAAATTTAAATAATTATGAATCAAATTATAAATGTAATTTTCAAGTACCACATCACAAGTAAAAAAAGATGAGAAATAAATTTTTCTGTTGGTTGCAAAATGTACAAAGAACCATAATGTTCACATTTTTCGCAAATATGGAATTAAAAGGATAAATACAGTGTAATATTTTTAAACTGAACTTCTTAACCTGGTTTGGAATAGGATATTAGTATGAAATGAGCGTTTTTTATCCAGTTTAATGTTATCAATTATTTAAACCCAAAAAAAGTAACTTTTTTGAACGTTCTTGTTTAGGTATGAATTGTTTGGCGTATGTGTTTGCTTGTTACAGGTAAACGGCACTGTGGTTGGTTTGTTGTACGTAGTTACTATATCACACCGCACCAAGATGAGATTTATAAAGTTGTAACAAGCTACTTGGGATAGCATTGATCACTGATTTGAAAGAATTCAGGTTTGTTTTTGAATTGTTCATATGTAAGTAGAGAACCTGAACCATCAAGTATATTACTGGCATTTCTCTCTTGGCCATCGACTGTGAGTGACATCACTTCCCAATACTAACACGCCTAATAATATAGTCCCACTCCTTAAATTTGATTGACAACTTTCAGTGCACAGCTTTGGAAATTCAAATGCAAAGGAATTGTATTTTCATTATAGTTTTGTCAGGCAACATACGCGACCCAGAGAAAGTGAAAACACAAACGTGGTAATTAATATTGTATTTAAATGTGACATGGTCATAACTCATAAGACGTGAATACAGTTGCAAATAGACTTTACTTTTCCATTTAAATATGAGAGTCACTGCATTCACTTGCGACAAAGCAAACAGTAATGCAAGATTTACAATTGTTTTGGATTATGTCACAATTTATGCGTGCATATATAGAAAACACAATTACAAATACAATTTGCAATTCCTTTTAAATATTGTACGGAATAATCTTCCATAATACATACAAACACACACACACATATATATATATTATATATATAATATATATATATATATATATATATATATATATATATATATATATACAGTGAGGAAAATACGTATTTGAACACCCTGCTATTTGCAAGTTCTCCCACTTAGAAATCATGGAGGGTAGGTGCATGTCCACTGTGAGACACATAATAAAAAAAAAAAATCCAGAAATCACAATATATGATTTTTAACTATTTCTTTGTATGATACAGCTGCAAATAAGTATTTGAACACCTGTCTATCAGCTAGAATTCTGACCCTCAAAGACCTGTTAGTCTGCCTTTAAAATGTCCACCTCCACTACATTTATTGTCCTAAATTAGATGCACCTGTTTGAGGACGTTAGCTGCATAAAGACACCTGTCCACCCCATACAATCAGTAAGAATCCAACTACTAACATGGCTAAGACCAAAGAGCTGTCCAAAGACACTAGAGACAAAATTGTACACCTCCACAAGGCTGGAAAGGGCTACGGGGAAATTGCCAAGCAGCTTGGTGTAAAAAGGTCCACTGTTGAAACAATCATTAGAAAATGGAAGAAGCTAAACATGACTGTCAATCTCCCTCAGACTGGGGCTCCATGCAAGATCTCACCTTGTGGGGTCTCAGTGATCCTAAGGAAGGTAAGAAATCAGCCAGAACTACACGGGAGGATGACCTTAAAAGAGCTGAGACCACCGTTTCCAAGGTTACTGTTGGTAATACACTAAGACGTCATGGTTTGAAATCATGCATGGCACGGAAGTTTCCCCTGCTTAAACCAGCACATGTCCAGGCACGTCTTAAGTTTGCCAATGACCATTTGGATGATCCAGAGGAGTCATGGGAGAAAGTCATGTGGTCTGATGAGACCAAAATAGAACTTTTGGGTCATAATTCCACTAAAAGTGTTTGGAGGAAGAAGAATGATGAGTACCATCCAAGAACACCATCCCTACTGTGAAGCATGGGGTGGTAGCATCATGCTTTGGGGGTGTTTTTCTGCACATGGGACAGGGCGACTGCACTGTATTAAGGAGAGGATGCCCGGGTCTTTTGGGGAGATTTTGGGGAACAACCTCCTTCCCTCAGTTAGAGCATTGAAGATGGGTCGAGGCTGGGTCTTCCAACATGACAATGACCCGAAGCACACAGCCAGGATAACCAAGGAGTGGCTCTGTAAGAAGCATATCAAGGTTCTGGCATGGCCTAGCCAGTCTCCAGACCTAAACCCAATAGAGAATCTTTGAAGGGAGCTCAAACTCTGTGTTTCTCAGCGACAGGCCAGAAACCTGACTGATCTAGAGAAGATCTGTGTGGAGGAGTGGGCCAAAATCCCTCCTACAGTGTGTGCAAACCTGGTGAAAAACGACAGGGAATGTTTGACCTCTGTAATTGCAAACAAAGCTACTGTACCAGATATTAACATTGACTTTCTTAGGTGTTCAAATACTTATTTGCAGCTGTATCATACAAATAAATAGTAAAAAAATCATACATTGTGATTTCTGGATTTTTTTTTTTTAGATTATGTCTTTCACAGTGGACATGCCCCTACGATGACAATTTCAGATCCCCCCATGATTTCTAAGTGGGAGAACTTGCAAAATAGCAGGGTGTTCAAATACTTATTTTCCTTAATGTATATATATATATATATGTATGTGTGTGTGTGTGTGTGTGTGTGTGTGTGTGTGTGTGTGTGTGTGTGTATTGGAGTTAAAGTTCTATCTAAATGTTTCCTTTTCTTTTCCACAGAAGGGCCAGTGTTGAAAACCAGCTTCTGGAACTTAAAGGTGTGTTTAGTTTTGATGGTTCTGCCTTCAGTGTGTAAAACAGTACAAGCATATTACTGCATTATACAGTTCTATTAAATAAACAATGTAATTAGTGGGATCTGAGCACTATTCCATTTTATTTTGGTATTTGTTTTACAGAAACAGACACCAGACAAAATCTGGAAATGTAAAGCCTGGAGAGCAAAGTCAGTAGCCCCAAGAAACGCATGTGTTTAATTAAGGTACTCATCACATGCAGACATCATTAAACTCTTAGTGAGAATTGTGACTAAATGAAACTAAATGCACTTGTGTTGGATTTGTCAGTTGATCTTTGTTTATGAACCTCAACAGGAAGAACTCTTCAAACAAGAGAACGAGATGAACAAAGGTAATACTAAATCCCTCATGAGTTTTTGTATATTTCCATTACAGAGGAAAGTGTTTCTCCAGGCAGACTGAGAAAGAGTGTGTGTGTGTGTGTGTGTGTGTGTGTGTGTGTGTGTGTGTGTGTGTGTGTGTGTGTGTGTGTGTGTGTGTGTGTGTGTGTGAGTAAGTGTGTGGGTGTGTGTGTGTGTGTGTCTGTGTGTGTAGTTTTTATATTAAATATAAAAATAAAAATATAAAACTTAGGGCTGTCAAAATTAACACATTAATAACGCGTTAACACAAATTAATTTAATTCAATTTAAAGTAATAATGAATTTCTGTGACTATTTTATTAAAAATATAAATAATAAAAAAAAAGGGCAAAATTAAAACCCTTAAAGCAACACATATTTATTCACTTTATTCATGTATTTCTTCACTCAGATATAAAAAAATTAATGAGTAAACTCCACCGGAAAATAATTTTTAATCACTAAACATTTGTTTATGACGCATATTGCAGCACAACTGAAAATTAAAACCGTCCGTGTGAAAACACAGCAAAGGTTCTGTTTTGTGTCTTAAAAACACCATAATTTCTTTTAAACATTTACAAGAATATTTTGTCTTTATGTCCTCTATGTTAAATTTGGTTTCACTAATAATAAACATACATTTGCATAAAGCATAAATATTTGTCCATGCCCATGTTGATTAAAGTATTAAAAACTTAAAAAGTATTAATTTAAGGTATGTTTAGAAAAGATAAATATGTGCAATTAAGTTGTAACTCATGACAATCATTCGCTTAATCGCGATTAATTATTTTAATCGATTGACAGCCCTAATATAATTATGATGCAAAGTCCAGTTTCCAGCGTGACACTAAAACAGGTAGTAGTAACGACTACCCTTTACTTAAGCACATGTCAGAGCCCAAACTTCTTTCATTTTACTTGAGGAAAAAAGATCGTCAACTTTACTATAACAACTCAAGTAAATTCATGAGTACCGTAATTTCCGGACTATTAAGTGCACCCTTATATAAGCCGCACCCATGGAATTTGACAAAGATTTTAATTTTGAACATAAATAAGCCGCACCTGTCTATAAGCCGCTGTCTACACTAAAAAACTAATGAACTTTACACAGGTTTTAATGAAAGACAGTGCCTGTTACACAGCTTGTATCTAAACAGTAGCCTACCAAGAAAGTCATTGTTCCCTGTCTCCCTCCTTCCTTTCACAACAATTTCTCTCCGGAGTTTATCTTTTGGCATCGTCATGCGTTTAAAAATCACCACCGGTGAAGCTTTTCTCCAGATGCTGTGCAGCTCAGAACACAGGTGAAGTGCGTTTTTTCATGCCAGGTTGTTTTCAGCGTGACAAATGAATCTCCTTTCCTGTAGACAGTCTGAGTGAGAGGCAGGTCAAAGGTCAGAGGAACCTCATCCATATTTATGATGTGGTGCGGCCCGATTCAGTGGGAGCGCATCTGATTTAATATAAAGAGTTTCATTGGTTCACCTGATTTTATTGGTCTAATGTTATGGGGTTCAGTTTTTTGGCTTGAAGTTTGTGAAACCGGGAAAAACCCAGGAAAAATCCATAAACTAGCCGCTTCCTTGTTTAAGCCACGGGATTCAAAGCATGGGAAAAAAGTAGCGGCTTATAGTCCGGAAAATACGGTATCTGTACTTCTATTTAAGTGAAGTATGTGTGTACTTTTGCCACCTCTGTTTTTTATAAAATAGTATGTAATTCTCGTATGGCCGCCTCATGACCCTCTGTCCCGTCCCGTCTGTTCTTTTGAACATGTATTACTCTTGACAAATCTCCCTTCAAGAAGAAGATATGTTGTGCTCATTACTTCCTCATTACTGCTGATTGTAAACACACATCAAGCACTTCCTTGTATACGGACTTTGTTGTGTTTATTTTACAGACGCTAACACCAGTCAGAATCTGGAAATCCAAGACCTGAATTTCAAAGTCAGAAGCCTTGAGAAAAGTATCTGTTAAATGGAGGTACTTTCTTTTAAATTCAATGCATTCATAATTGATCTTTTAGTGACAACTGTAACTAAATGGAACATGCACTTGTGTTGGATTTGTCGGTTGATGTTTGTTTTTTGATCTTTTACAGAAAAAAATCTCCAAACTGGAGAACGAGTTGAACGAGGGTAAAACTGAAATCTCTCTGAGTTTTTTGTATATTTTGATGTTTAAGGTATTTGCATTGATTTAAGGCATTTGCCTTTATTGGACTAAATTGGTTCTTGTCATTACAGAGAAAAAGAGTTCCTCCACTCAGACTGAGAACGAGCAGAAAGCTGAAAATGGTATTTAAATGGGACATGTTGTAACGAATCTTTTTCTGGGGGATGTACAATTTAATTTTAGCCTGTGCTAAAGCTATGTTCATTCTTCTCCATTCTTCTCTACTGAAACAACAAGGCCAGATTTATGTTTGTTTGTTAAATGAAGAAAGAGTCGCCAATGTAAACATCCTAAGGAGCTCCAGCAGTTAAGGCGCTGGGTTAACGATCGAAGTCGGGTACAGCCCGTATCGCAAGCTTCCACTCTTGGCCTTGACAAGCCTTACCTCTATGCTCCAGGCCCATATCATGCGACCTGCCTTGACCCAGCTCTAAGCAAGCTGGGATATGTGAAGAACAAATTTCACTGTGCTGTAATGTATATGTGACAAATAAAGGCTATTCTATATTCTATATTCTAAATGTGTAACAGTCAGGAGTTTGAGTTTGGTACACAGAGACCTGACAGTTTCCTGGACAGTGTTATAAAATACAGTGGCAAGTAAAAATATCTTGGACGTAGGCAAAATAAACAATATGGAGAAAATATCATCTATGAATGTGAATTTCTTTGTTAGAATTGCTGTAAGAAATTAATTATAACATTTTTATCAGCAAAGATCATTGTATTGTATAAAATAGTATGATTAATGTGTGTGTGTGTGTGTGTGTGTGTGTGTGTGTGTGTGTGTGTGTGCGCGTGTGCTTGTGTGTCAGATGTCAAATCTTCTATGTCAGGAAATCAAACCCAGACAAACCTGAGAGCAAAGAGAGCTGCATCAGACATGCCACCACCCAGTGCTGCTAAAAAGCCTCGACTTGATGCTGCACCTCACAAACAACACACAAAACAGTCCCTCATCACTAATGCATTGGAAACACTAGAGATTTCCTGTTATGATGTTTTATCACCAAACTCGATGCACTACTTAACAGAAAATGTGAACTTCCTGTTCTAACATATGAAGAAAGATTTGTCATTTCCAGGTTTTGTGTGAACGAGGTCAGTGATTATCTTCTGTTTTATTTAGTGTGCATTCAATTCAAATGCATGCATTTTATTTAGTGTGCATGCATTCCTTAATCTGTGTATTTGAGTTTTCTTATTTTTAATAGTCAATCCATAAATCACTGGTCCTGATGTTCTGAAATTGAACAGTAGATATGATTTGTCATGTAAAATGTTTACTCCAGGTTTTGGTTTATGCAAAGTCTAGTAGTTTTCCTAAACCTAATCTACAGTCAAGTCTTAACTCCCTTATATTTGTTTTAAATGCATGACTTGAATACATGTTTGATTTAGTTGGATGTTGGTTGATATTTTTCTTCCGTCTCATTTAGTCGTTGGCAGAGACGTTTCTGGAAGTGGTTTTGGACAAGATCAAGGCGGAGACAGAGTCTATGGGACATGAATTCCTGCAGTCTCTCTGTAGGGTTTATGTGGGATTGTGTCGAAAGAGAGGAGACTCTCATAAAGCACATGCCCTCGCCTACAGATTTCTCAAAGAAAGTGAGATTATATTGACATTTCATTACATATATCCTAAAAATAATCTGGACAGTCATAAAGAGAAGCCAATTGTGTTCTGTTTTTGGTTTTGTATTTTATTTAAAAAATGTATTTTAAATCTGTGATATAATTTTTTTTTCTTTGCAGACTTTCCTGAAGCCCCAAAACTGATAATGGTCATGGTGACAGCATGGCCAAGTGTTTTCTCCCAAAACAGCCCTTTATGCAGAGCCATTCACATCGTGTGCAAAATGAAGACATACGGAAAGATTTATTACTTGCTCAGCAAATATCTGCACTGGGATACGGTAAGTAGCTGATTCTCATCAAAACAGTCATCAGAAAAGTCATTAAACATCGTTTTTCAACTGGAATTTTCATGTGTTTTACTGCATTCTTAATCTACTTTCAATTTCCAATGTCCATGTCAACTATGGAGCAAATTCATTATAAATTCATGTTGAATTAAATCAATAAGTATTTCATTTTTTTTTCTTAATTCAAGCAAAAGGTGTTACAGGACATCACTATTTTAGACATTTTTATTAGTGTGAGTAAACGCTGATAACCAGCAGCAAAGAAACTGCACTTAACTCCAGCGTTAATGACACTGTTTATGACAAAATGATCAGATCAGTGCAATAAACATGCAATCTAATAAATCTGTATTTCATAATATAATAATACAGGAAGTGATATAGAACCACGTGACACTGTGCTCACTACTGAATAAAGAAACGAACTTTGTGTCTTAAATTACATACTCATGTACTATTCTAGAGCATTATTTACCCCTGCTACTGTCTGATACATAAACCCTTCAGTAACGTGTGCTATTTTTCATTTGTGTTTAAAATCTTTTGGTCATTTGGAGGTCATTTTCTAGGACTCCTCCTTACATAAAAGTAATAAATGGAGGTTATAAAATGATTGTAAATATTGTTTCATTGATCTGTTTTTTTTTTAAATATGTATTTTCTGCCAGGAGCCTCCAGGAAACATCTACAGAACCATCACCAGCACACTGAAGGCTCTTCTGGAAGACAAAAATCTGACATTCCAGAAGAGCAGTTGGTATGGTGATGATCTCTGTCCTGCTGCCTGGGACTACGTATTCAGCCTGGACCTTCTCTGTGCACAACTGGGCTGGATTTGGACCGTCTCCCATGTTATACGGTACTAAATGTAAAACTGCTTCAACGTATTTAATTCTCATCTTTCTAGTTTTTTAAACATTTGATACTGGCAAACCGGCAAATTTAAGACTCATATGAGACAGTGTGTGTCCCAAATACTGCAAATTTTCCATTCTTGTTGCATAAACTTACAATTGATGGTACAAGCACAATGGCTAATCTATTACTGCTAGAACTAACACTTAATATGTTAATTATTTTATTTATTAGAAAGGATGTTTGGCCCAATTTGAAAATTTGGCTGTTGAGAACACAAACAGAGGAAAAACAGTTAAAAAATGTCTCTGTAGCAGCAATTATAAGGCTACTTGGTAAGTTTCCTGTAAATCCTGTCTTAGAGCATTATCTCTCATTATTTCTGGATTCTTCTGTTTTTTCCTCATGTTCTTTGTCCATCTCAAACAGGGCGACTTGGCCAACAAGGCCTTAAGGAGAACGTGGCAGCATCAGTCGAGGATCTGGCAAAAAGCATAACTGAGTTCGGGACACAAAAACGTTTAAAAGGTATCACTAAAGGATCAAATAAACAAGTCCTTTATCAATCTTTATCTTTATTCTCTGATTTTTAGTTTTCTATCATCAGAAAAGTGCTTCAGCAAGTCCTAATTTTATGATGGATTTTGTGTGCAGATTTGCCGTGGGAGGTGCAGCTCGCAGTGGTTTATGCCACTCATAATCTAGCACCCAGCAACCCCAAAGTCGCTCTGAAGGCTTTGGAATCATGGAAGAAAGAACTCACAAAGCCCGTTCCTCCAGCCGTCACCAAGTGCCTTGAGCAGATCAGCTTTCTTTGTTCTTAAACAAAAGCAAAAAATGTTATTAAATTAAATAATGTTTAATAAATTAATCTCATGGAATTGTATATTTTTGTACAAAAATAAAATACATAATAGATCTGCACAGTGTTATTGATTGTCTCTTTACAGTGGCGGGTCTTGCATTTTACACCCGAACATCTGTCTTAAGTCCCAATCATCCTCATAATAACATCAATATGATGCCACAGCTGTAAAAACCATCATTATTATACATCATATAATACATGCAGTATAACAGAGTGCATACAGATTCTTGTGCATTTTCCTTACATTACAGTTTTCCTGGTGTTTTGAAATTAAGTCAAATTGTGTGTTTTGTACAGATTTTACAAAAGAAAATGCAAAAGTGTAAATGGCTCATAAAAAGCTTAACAACTGTTTTGTACTGTTTGGGTTGATAAAGGTTAATGTCCTTTATACTATAAAAACTGTCGAAATTGACGCGTTAATAACACGTTTACCCAAATTAATTTTAACAGCACTAATTTTATTAATGCACAATTAGATATGTAAATAAATGAAAATTAATAAAAATAGGCGAAGATAAAAACCTTCAACGCAACACACATTTATTTATGACGTCTTTTCTTTTACTCAGAAATAAAAATACAAATAACCTGTTTTATCACTTTGTTTTACAGATGCGCCAATTAAAACCATCCAAAACAGATACATATATATACACACACATACACAGTGGGGCAAAAAAGTATTTAGTCAGCCACTAATTGTGCAAGTTCTCCCACTTAAAAAGATCAGAGAGGCCTGTAATTTTCATCAAAGGTACACTTCAACTATTAGAGACAAAATGAGAAAAAAATCCTGAAATCACATTTTTGATTTTTAAATAATCTATTTGCAAATTCGTTGAAAATAAGTATTTGGTCACCTACAAAAAAGCCAGATTTCAGGCTCTCACTGACCTGTAACTTCTTTAAGAGGCTCCTTGTCCTCCACTTGTTACCTGTATTAATGGCACCTGTTTGAACTTGTTATCAGTATAAAAGACACTGTCTACAAAGTCAAACCATCAGAATCCAAACTCCACTATGGCCAAGACCAAAGAGCTGTCAAAGGACACCAGAAACAAAATTGTAGACCTGCACCAGGCTGGGAAGACTGCATCTGCAATAGGTAAGAAGCTTGGTGTGAAGAAATTCAACTGTGGGAGCAATATTATAAAATGGAAGACATAGAAGACCACTGATAATCTCCCTCAATCTGGGGCTCCACGCATAATCTCACACGGTGGGGTCAAAATGATCACAAGTACGGTAAGCAAAATTCCCAGAACCACACGGGGGGACCTAGTGAATGACCTGCAGAGAGCTGGGACCAAAGTAACAAAGGCTACCATCAGTAACACACTACGCTGCCAGGTCCTCAAATCCTGCAGTGCCAGACGTGTCCCCCTGCTTAAGTCAGTACATGTCCAGGCCCGTCTGAAGTTTGCTAGAAAGACATTTGGATGATCCAGAAGAGGATTAGGAGAATGTCATATGGTCAGATGAAACCAAAATACTTTTGGTTAAAACTTAACTTGTCGTGTTTGGAGGAGAAAGAATGCTGAGTTGCATCCAAACAACACCATACCTACTGTAAAGCATGGGGGTGGAAACATCATGATTTGGGATGTTTTTCTGCAAAGCGACCAGGACGACTGATCGAAAACCTCCTTTCATCAGCAAGGGCATTGAAGATAAAATGGCTGGGTCTTTTAGCATGACAATGTTCCAAACACACCACCTGGGCAATGAAGAAGTGGCTTTGTAAGAAGCATTTCAAGGTCCTGGAGTGGCCTAGCAAGTCTCCAGCTCTAACCCCATAGAAAATCTTTAGAGGGAGTTGAAATCCATGTTGCCCAGCGACATCCCCAAAACATCACTGCTCACAGAAAACGTTTGATCTTTGTCATTGCAAACAATGGGTATATAACAAATTATTGAGATGAACTTTTGTTATTGACCAAATACTTATTTTCCACCATAATTTGCAAATAATTCTTTAAAAATCAGACAATGTGATTTTCTGGATTTTTTTCTTATTTTGTCTCTAATTGTTGAAGTGTACCTATAATGGAAGGTCGCTCTCATCTTTTTAAGTGGAAGAACTTGCACAATTGGTGCTGACTAAATACTTTATTGCCCCACTGTATTAAAGGGTCACATTGTATGTAAGGGTCGTGTAGGCATTTGATGCATGTTGACTCTTGAAATTACTTTTTGTGTTTCATGTTGCAGTTCTCCCTAATACAGTACAACGGAAGTGGCTGATGTACTGAAACTGAGGGTCATTCTAGATGATGAAAACTTTGAGAGGCTGATTTTTCCCTCTCGTCCTGAGAATGTACACAGCCTCATTGTTGAAATTAAAGATAAGTTGAACTTGAATTTTTGCTTTGGCTTCAGTTTGAAAAAACAGAGTTTGATAATGCACTATGCAATTTAGTTAATATCGAGGACCATGCCTCCTGAGCGACTGTTAGAGTAGTTAAACTGGTTGAAACAGATCTGAGTTCTTCCAGTTTAGACGACACAATGCTACTGTCGGATAGATTAGAGCACCTTAGCCGAATGTCCAGAGGTCTTTGTTGTTCCCCCATTCTCATACGAGGTGGAGTACACTCTAAGAGAAGCAACACTGCATTTTCGACAGAGGGAAAACTTTAAAGCTGAAAAGGGATCAAAAACACAACATACTAGATGTGATAGCTGTTAAAATGTATAAGCATAAAGCCTATCCTAGTTCCAAACAGATTGGCAAGGCTGCAGAAACTCTAGTATTCAAGCACCACTGCAAAAAAGAAAAAGGTTCCACAACAAGTTATGAGGGTTGGAAGAACAGCCTAGGCTTCAAAATGGGCAACTACAGGACTGAACTGACCAGGGCTGACATAAAGGATGTGGCTGTGAAAGTAGGAAAGTGAAGCAGGACAAATCCAGAAGGTTTAGCATCCAGGGCCAACATCAAATGACCCAGAAGAGGAGAAATCAATTTCCTTCCCAATTATCCCTGTGGACAGGCTAAGGACATTTTGGAAACCAAGAGGCTTGAGATGGTGGACCAGTTCAAGAAGGCTGTAGAAGGAGGAGACATGACTCTCATTAATCAGCATATGCAACACACCTTTCTCTCAGGCATAAAGACATTGTGAATTCAGCTCCTTTAATTGCTGAACTAAAAGATAGATGGCCTGCACACTTTTGTAAAAGCTCAACTAAGTAAAAGAAAAAGTCTTAATTTAATATGGATTGTTTGTTTGTCTGTCCTTTTGTTCCCAATGCAACTTTACAGCGAATTTCACAGGATAAAAATCAAAATCTGCCATTTTCTTTCTATGCTGCTCTTGACAAATATACATCTCAATTTCTGAAACTGTACTAAAAGAGGAAAATAGGATATTTTGGTGAGAAGATGGAAGACTTTTTGATGGCATATGAAGAACATGTAAAGAAGATATTTTAAGTGCATTGCATTACATAATAGTAAATGTGAACACTCAACCCTGAGATCTTTGTGCAATGTATTTGTGTTTCTGCAAAAGGACAAGAATGACACCAATGTATCCAGAACAGCAGCCCTGGCAGGCCTTTCACTTTACTTAAAGGAGGAATCCTCACAGATCTTCAACATTTGCAAGGTATTGTTATTGTCTTTTCACATATCTGCAAGTAAAATGCTTTCTTTCAGCGTCTGCCCTTCATAATGCAACCCTCTCCATTTATCCGGGCTTGGGGCCGGCACTAAGAGTGGCTGGGGATGGTTCCCTGACCTGGGATCGAACCCGGGCCGCAGCGGTGAGCGCGGCGCATCCTAACCACTAGACTACCAGGGACCATCTGCAAATACAATTACCTTATTAAATATTCTGAGGTAAACATTGCTATAAACAGTGGTAAAAACATTCAGACTACAATTGCACCCCAATATACAGAAAAACAAAGAGCAAGAATACATCCCATAATTCTCTTATATTCATTTAAAATGTTAAAAATACTAAATTGGAGATTGGAGATCTTTTTTAAATTATTCTATTTAAAACCATGGATGGTATAATATAAAAATATTAGTTTTACATACAGTAGAACCTCGGGTTACGAGTAACTTTGAATACGAGCAAATTGGAATCCGAGAATACATTTTTAATACATTTTGTATTGGGTTACGAGCGTTGCATCGACCTGCGAGCAAAACTTTTTTGCTATATGGGCATTTTTCACAAGTATGAACGAGACTCTCGAGCGATGCGCAAAAAACAACGCATTGCCTCGGTCTCCGAGCAGCACACGTAGAAGCACTTCAAGATGTTGTAAGTTAAATAATTTAAGTGAAAATTGTACCACATTTTCATCCCAAGGAAACTTGTGATTACATCCATGTTTTATTTCAGGTTGAACTTAAGTAAACAGTAGAAAACTTTTTTGAAGCTTTTGACATTGAAATGTTTTGTATTTCAAAATAACATTTTCAGATTTCAACCAAATAAACTGTTGGAGTTGTTTCAGGTTGTTGGTGTTTTATATTGTGTTACTAGCACTTATATGGTTTAAAGCAAACCATTTTCTCAAATGAATTGAGTTGAAACACCAAAGGAATAAGTTGTTGCAACTAGAATGTAATAATTGTTCGAAGTGGAAAGTAATGAGTACATTTAACTTAAGTGGTAACATTGTTATGAAGAAAATTCATTCAAGTTACTCTTACTTAATAAAAACAATACTTTTACACATCCTAATTTACTTAACATAAAACCACAAATAGCTGAATATTACTTAATAGATTCAATTTTATTTAACCTGTTGCAATTAATACTTCTAACTTCAATTAATTAAGTTATAAGAAAGTATATATACCAAGTTACTTGTAATCAAATATAGTGATTGTTTATATGTTAATTATAAAGTTATTTAACTTAAATTATTTAAAGCAATACACTTGCTCAAATAGTTTGAGTTGAACTTACTTATCAGGTTTAAGAGTGCATATACAGGCGATAATCAGTTCCCAAACATATCAACATTCACTGTTTCTAGTTCAATAACAGAACAAATAGCATTCGTACAGTTCAGAGTCTGATTTTAGGTTTTATTTTAACAATATATTTGATTGAGTTCTTGCATGTAGATGATACTTTTAATACATTTAGTACTAACTTCATGCAGAATGAATTATAAATGGTACATTTAATAAATTTAGTACCACCTTTATGCAGGATCTCAGCATAAATAGTGAATTTTATAAAAGCTTTTTTGACAAAATAAATGTTATTAAACTGTATTCGTCTTTTCTAAATTATTTAATTGATGACATTAATATTAATCAGCTTCATTTAACTTTAATTTCATCTATTTATATTGCACCTTTCATACACAAACATGCAGCTAAAAATGAAATTAATATAAACCCCATGTATGTTACACAGTAAACAACTAATAAAAACATAAAGCATTAAGTTCACAGACCACATTCTTCCTTTAGACTGTTTATTATTATTATGAAAATAATTCAAACTGAAAAATGTACATTATCTCAGAGATTTTTCTGAAGTTTCACTGCATCATCTGTGCAGTACAGAAAGAGATCCATGACAGTGATAGAAGTGTTCGAGCTCCTGACACTGTAAAATACTCTTCTCCCTGTTTTCCTTCTCATTACAAACACAATATCAGACTTGCTGATCTGAAACAGAGTTTTAACCTTGTGTAAGTGTAACAACTGCTCTCTAACTTCTACAGCTTCACCACTACATCACTCAAATACTACTGCCGTGTGCAATCTTCTAATAAACCCTAATAGTGACATGGTGTTGTATTAATGAATAGTTCATTTGAATATTCCTTTCAGATAAAAGTCATAAATAAATAGATTGAAGTAGAGCTGTTCGTGTGTTATTGGTCTATTAAACTGAGTTGGAGAAGTTCTGTTAGATATGAGACTCTCCATTAACAATTTCTGCTACCTAAATTAAATACTGGTATAATATGGAACTAAATGCTCAGTTTAATTTGGATTAATTTCCATCTACTTGAAATAAACTGTAAAACTTAATACGGTCACCATCTACCATCAGTCTAGTGTAATCTCTCACCAAAGATACCTGAGATCTGGTCTCTACTTAAAAATAAAAATTCATTAGAAATAAATGAAAATAATCAGGCTGTAATACTGCACTGTATTTAAATGGCTCTTTTTTTTCGCTCTGATGTATTTGGTGTTATAGGTTTTGTTTCAGTAAATTCAGACTTTTTGTTTGTATTTAATTTTAGTATCTGTTTAATTCCTAATCTCTTATATACAGTAAAAGCCAAACTGCTGTGTGTCTTGTTCTCGCTATTAATGACGTCATTAGAGCTCCACTACTTCTAATTGCATGCTGTGACAGTGAGCTCTAATACACATCACACTGCCACCTACTGGTCATTTATGATTCTGCAACATTCATGGAGTGACTCCGGTCAACTTCCGGTTCTCAATTCAGACACAGTTTACTGTCAAATACCGCGTACTAACTGCTTTCTCTATGGAGCTTTATGTAATAAGTGTAGTTTAAACACTCATCAATTAAATACAATTATCAACAGAATGTGAAACAATGACAGTTTGGACTTTAAAAACATCTATGTATTATGTAACAGAGATATCTACTGCAGTTAGCATGCTAAGCTAGCCCCGGTCCGTCCTCAGAGAGCAGGAGTCCCGCTGACCTTCACTCGCTTTATACACAGTTTACAGCCGTTTTTATCTTATTTATGACTGTAATATCGCTCTTCTCTCAGGAACAACAGAAAAAAAGTTGTGAAGACATGATATTTTATCCGCTCTTTCCCTCCGTAATGTGCGCATGCGCATAGTGAGTGTGCGCGTGTAAGAGAGAGAGAGAGAGAGAGAGAGAGAGAGAGAGAGGCCGGAGGGCGGAGCATCTCGGTGTGACGTCACAGTAGGGCAACATCTATGTAAGTCAGAACGCGTCTCTGTTTCTCTCATTTCCGAGGTTTGTGCGTGTGAGTAAAGATACGTAAACATGGGGCTCTTCAGAAGGTTTAGAGAGTTTTTTCAAAGCAGAAGAATGAAGAAAACAAAGCAGATTGCTGAAAAGAAGGAGAAGCTGGAACACATGGAGAAAGCAGTAAAAGACTTGGATGCATTTTCTAAACTGATGATAGAGAAGATAACAGAAGAGAGAGAAGAGAAAGCCATTCTACTACAGATGGTGCAAAAGCTGGAGGCTACTTTGGCTATTGAGCAAAAGCAGCGGGAACAGGACATAACTGAGAAAAGCCAGAGCTGGGCGAGAGAACAAAAACAACTGGAGGAACATGTTGCTCAGCTTGAGTTTATTTTGGATCAGACCGCTATAAAGCTCCAGTCTTCCCTGGAAATCCATGAGGAACAAGAGAAAACTGTAGAATGTGAGAGAGAGAGCTGGACGAGAGAACAAAAACAACTGAAGGAACATGTTGCTCAGCTCGAGGTCCCTTTGGAACAGACCACCATGGAGCTCCAGTCTTCCCTGAAAGTCCATGAGGAACTGGAGAAAACTGTAGAATGTGAGAGAGAGAGCTGGACGAGAGAACAAAAACAACTGAAGGAACATGTTGCTCAGCTCGAAGTCACTTTGGAACAGACCACCATGGAGCTCCAGTCTTCCCTGAAATCCATGAGGAACTGGAGAAAACTGTAGAATGTGAGAGAGAGAGCTGGACGAGAGAACAAAAACAACTGAAGGAACATGTTGCTCAGCTCGAAGTCACTTTGGAACAGACCACCATGGAGCTCCAGTCTTCCCTGAAATCCATGAGGAACTGGAGAAAACTGTAGAATGTGAGAGAGAGAGCTGGACGAGAGAACAAAAACAACTGAAGGAACATGTTGCTCAGCTCGAAGTCACTTTGGAACAGACCACCATGGAGCTCCAGTCTTCCCTGAAATCCATGAGGAACTGGAGAAAACTGTAGAATGTGAGAGAGAGAGCTGGACGAGAGAACAAAAACAACTGAAGGAACATGTTGCTCAGCTCGAGGTCACTTTGGAACAGACCACCATGGAGCTCCAGTCTTCCCTGAAAATCCATGAGGAACTGGAGAAAACTGTAGAATGTGAGAGAGAGAGCTGGACGAGAGAACAAAAACAACTGAAGGAACATGTTGCTCAGCTCGAAGTCACTTTGGAACAGACCACCATGGAGCTCCAGTCTTCCCTGAAAATCCATGAGGAACTGGAGAAAACTGTAGAATGTGAGAGAGAGAGCTGGACGAGAGAACAAAAACAACTGAAGGAACATGTTGCTCAGCTCGAAGTCACTTTGGAACAGACCACCATGGAGCTCCAGTCTTCCCTGAAAATCCATGAGGAACTGGAGAAAACTGTAGAATGTGAGAGAGAGAGCTGGACGAGAGAACAAAAACAACTGAAGGAACATGTTGCTCAGCTCAAGTCACTTTGGAACAGACCACCATGGAGCTCCAGTCTTCCCTGAAATCCATGAGGAACTGGAGAAAACTGTAGAATGTGAGAGAGAGAGCTGGACGAGAGAACAAAAACAACTGAAGGAACATGTTGCTCAGCTCGAGGTCACTTTGGAACAGACCACCATGGAGCTCCAGTCTTCCCTGGAAATCCATGAGGAACTGGAAAAACGTAGAATGTGAGAGAGAGAGCTGGACGAGAGAACAAAAAAATGGAGGAACATGTTGCTCAGCTTGAGTTATTTTGGAGCAGACCACATGAAGCTCCAGTCTTCCCTGAAATCCATGAGGAACTGGAGAAAACTGAAAAATGTGAGAGAGAGAGCTGGCAAAAGAACAAAAGAAAATGAGAATGTTGCTCAGCTAGGTCACTTTGGAACAGACCACATGGAGTCCAGTCTTCCCTGAAAATCCATGAGGAACTGGAGAAAACTGTAGAATGTGAGAGAGAGAGCTGGACAAGAGAACAAAACAACTAAGGAACATGTTGCTCAGCTCGAAGTCACTTTGAAACAGACCACCATGGAGCTCCAGGATACCAGAATCACTGTGAGAAAGTAATAAATAGTGCAGAGCATGAGAGAGATCACTTGATGAGAGACAGAGAGCGACTGGAGGAAAGTGTTGCTCAGTTTGAGCCCGCGTTGGATTTTAAAGAAAAACAAGAGGACGAAAGAGAGAAAACTAAACTTGACATAGAGGAGAGGAACAACTTACAGCTTCAGACCAACAGGGGCGCCGGGATACCCAGAATCTCTGTGAGGACGAAAAGAAGACTTCAGAGAATAAAACAGATCAATATATGAGAGTCCGAGAGCGATGGGAGGAAAGTGTTGCTCAGCAAAGACAAGAAAAAATGAAAAAGAAAACGAGAAATAGAAGAAGAAGAAGAAGACAAGAGAAACAGAGAGTCTGAACATGCCTTTTTCCTCTTTCTGTTCTCTTAAGGCTATTTATGATAGTTTTACACTCATAGTCAATAGTATGAAGCTGAGTGTAAAGCTATTGTATCTTGTAGATCGTCTCGTCTTTTGATCATTTTTTATTTCTGTCTTGTAAAATATACTGATTTTAATCTTTTACTACAGCGAGACACAATAAACGCTATAACATCATTTCAGATGAGCTTCTGCAGATGAGAGAAGTGATGCAAGAAATTGCATAATTATTAAAAGATGTAGTTGAACTATGAATTTTGTCTTCCTTACAAATGCTGTATGACTCCTCATGGATTCTTCCACCTCTTGTGGGGCAGGGGGCTGTGGCTCGGGTCATAATGCTGAGAGGAGGAAGGTCAGGAGGGAGAGGGAAACTGGTCCTCAGTGCCACATTGAGCAAAACACCACACACCCTGATAATCTTGCACACTTTTTCCAGGTGGTATTGAAAGTCTTCCACCTGAGACATCCAGAGCTCCACATCTGCATTTCAGGAGGTGAGGAGCGTCTGAGGGGTGAAGCCTCTGTCACCTGTCATATTATAGACTACGTCAGGACAATGTTACAATTTCTACATGTTGTTGAACTCACCAAGAAGCCAGTCATCACGTCCTGCTGCTGCCTGTAGTCTGTTCCTACACTGCTATGTGCAGAGGTGGGAAGTAACGGAGTACAATACTTTACGTACTAAGTAGATTTTCTGGTATCAGTACTTTACTCCACTATTTATTTTTCAGACAAATTTTTACTTTTACTCATTACATTTTTACACAAATATCTGTACTTTTTACTTCTTACATTTTTTAAACCGACTCGTTACTTTAGTTTTAATCCGTTGATTTGGTGAAATATATTTTTATTTTCACTGTGCGCCGATTTTAGCCGAACAACCGATTTCCTTTTACTACGCGTCTTTTTCAGTCCGCTGGTGTATAAATTCCTGACTCTCACTCTTTACGAAGATAAGAATCAGCAGGCAAAAGGCAGTAAGAAGTTTGGGGTTAACATGGATGAGACAGAGGGAGTCAGTGATGTAAACATGACATTGTCATTAACACGCTATCAGTTCAGCGCGCATTTCTGTTTTTACCAGTTTTAAAACGGTGATCGCGTTCTTAGTGATTTTGTGAGCGATCTTTGTGTTTGCAATGTTGGAGAATATAATAAAGGTTTGTATCGAGAATCGACGGTGGTTTGTATAGTATACTGGTAAATCTCTGCTGTTAGTTGGTGCACATATGCCTTTTGTTGTTGTTATGCGATGAACGGGAGGCGAAAGCCGAAGTGAAAGCAAAACAGTTTATTGCAGCACAGGGCACAGCCAAACACTCGCCTTGAAAGTGAATATTGCGGTGGTGCGCTCTGGGAGCGCGGTCCACTAAGTCTGAAACTGAAAAGAGGCAGTCTGTATATATAATCCACGGGTGCGCTTGGTAAAAGCGCGGCGCTGAACAGCACACGGGAGAACGTGGGATGAGCAGCAAAAGCATAAAATTAACAACGGCAGGATCGGGGGAATCCGGGATGCGCTTTGGTTAGAAAAGCACAGCCGGTGAGAGAGTGCGGAGTCCGAGTGGGAAGGCACGTACCGGGATACGCATGAACGATAACAACGACTGCCGTGAACCAACATATACCAACAATAACGGACGGTGAGAGTGTGGAAGTGAGGGGTTTAAATAGGAGCTGGTGATGAGTGCTAAATGTGCGCGATTGAAACCTGGAGCTTCAGAGAAAGCGGAGGTTTGACAGCAGCTGAAGGGGGCGTGGCAGGTGGTTTCCTCACAGCTAACAAACATGTATGTACATTTTTATAGCGTGCCGTCATCAAACAATCGCGGCAACAATGTTGTGTAAAAAAAAAAAAAACACGTGCATGTACATTCTCATTTAATAACGCACATCATGTAAATAAAGAAATTTCAAGCATGTTAATATACTGCCGCCATATTGGTTTTCGTTTGTCTCGATCATCAGTTATCTCAACGCTTTTTGGCTTCCCTAGGCCCTCGACATAACCGGGTTCCACTCTATCTATCTATCTATCTATCTATCTATCTATCTATCTATCTATCTATCTGTACATGGTATATACATATATATATATATATATTATTTTTTACCAAAAGTTTGCGGACACCTGGTCATAAGTACGGTATGTGCTTTTTAAGCATTGCATTCCACATTTAGTCCCAATTTGCTCTGTTATTTTCCTCCACTCTTCAGGGAAGATGTTCCACTAGACTTTGAAGTGTGCTTGTGGACATTTTATCATCAGAACAAGAGTGTTAGTGAAGTCAGGTAGTGATGTAGTTCAGGTAGGAGGCCTGGGGTTTTTCTTTCCTATCAGTTTAACAGCAGTTACTGAAGCACACAGAGGAACAACTCAGTCATACACTAGGACACATTTCACTACCACATTTATACCTGTTTTTACATCTTTATTATTTCCTAAAGTGTCCATTCACTGTATAAATGTATTAGGGATGTCAATTTCGACAAATTCTCATGATCGATCGTCGTTTATATTAACGATCATTAATCGATTAATGTTACCTTCATACTGCAAGATGCGTCTACAGTAGTTATCGCATGAATTGTTGTGCAATGACACTAAAAAGCAAGCGTCCTCCCACAAAGGAAAGGGTTTTTTCTGTAAATAAAAGGCTAGTAGGATTATAAAATGAATCGATTGATCATTTCATATAATTATTTAATTCAAATACAATGACTAATATAACGCAGTCTCAGATGCACTCTGGCATATGAGCTGAGCGAAGCGGAGTGGTATATTTCCTTAAGAGCGCAGAGGCCTTTCTGAAGATTCCACTCCGCTCGCTCAACCAGTTCACAATCCAAGCGTTCTAAGTGCATTTTATCTGTGTGTGCTTTTCACATGCTTTATAATCCATGTGTATTTTGTAAAGATCTACGCATATTTCATCTCGTGTGAGTGTGTGCGTTTTTGTTTTAATGAGCCTATTTTGAATATTCTATTGAACAACAACGGCATCTATTTTCACGGAAATAAAGTGAATGAAAATCAAATACACTTTTTCAGTATTTGCATTTTAGGAAATTCCTTAATTTGAAATAAAATGATCCCAAACAAACTCTTGCGTGCTCGCTTCATTTTCCTTCACAACTGCTGTACTTTAGGCATAAGCCGCGTGCGTCGTCCTCTTTTGGCGGTTGGCAACCAGCTAGCTGCCTACGTCTCAAACTATGCACGTTAATGGTGATCATGCTTAATCGACCGTCGATAAGGTTTATCGATTAAAATATTTATCGACAATTAATCGATCGTCGATTAATCGTTGACATCCCTAAAATGTATATAAAATACAGAAAGGACATGAAAAGCGAAATACATTATTTAGCAACATTAGCTAGCTAACTAGCCAGCTAAATATTCTTAGCTTCGATAGTTTTTTCCTCAACTAAATATTAGATTTTAGTGAACTATAAGTAAGCTTTATTTATTTATTTATTCAACTTTTAGTCAAAGAGAAAAAGTTTCTAATAAACTAACAAACACAAAAGCAGCGCTAGCAAACCTGGCTAGCATGAGGCTAATGTTGATGTCTCTTACACCATTAGCCGAAAGGTCCATTTCTGCTCACTGCAACATTTATGAAATATTATCACTCCTTATTATCATTCTTTATTTATATTAATCCACTTTTTTCCTGC
>JBCEWE010000482.1:0-12500 GCA_039877035.1 Silurus lanzhouensis
AAATGTTTGTTCAACACTCTGAGATCCAGCTTAACAGCTTGACGGGCATTACGGAGAACAAGGTCATTGACCTTCCAGAGATCGGGCGATGGTGACCCTTTCTCCAGTTGTTGACCCAAATCAATCAGGAGTTCAGCCTAATACGCGGCCAACAGCGAGGAGACATTGAGAGCTCAAATAGAAAGAGCTGAGGCTTGCCTGATGAATCGACGCAGAGAAGCGATTCATTTTACCTGGGAGGACGGGCTTGGATGGGGCGAGCAGCCCGCCCTGAGATGGGTTGAGGTGTCTGGCGATGGAAGGCTCGATAACGGGGGGATCACCAATGCCGAGACTCGCCATATCCTTAACTTCCAGCCTAGCAAGACCGTGTTTAAGATCGAGCGGATCTCCCCAGCAATATCTCATGTGTTTTGCACATGCAGGGAGGACAGGAAGAAGCTGCTTTCTCTGGCCGGTAGGAGGTCCCAGAAGCTTGCCGTCATATACGTCTGAGATCCAGAATAGGACAGAGAGAACCGTCTTTTTTCGGGACCAGGAAATAGCGAGAGTAAAAACCCTGATTGCTTAGCTGCGGGGATACAACTCGAATTGCTCTTTTTTCGAGAAGAGATGAGATTTCGTCTTTCAGAATGGGAGCTCTCGTCTGTATGGGACCATACCACTCCGTTGAACCGCTGGGGTGTTTTGGCAAACTGAAGTCTGTAACCCCTCGTGACTGTGTAAATCACCCAATTGGGGGCTGAGACAGACAGCCAGCCTGTCACGTGACTCCCAAGCACAGCCCGGCGGAATGCCGAGAGCCGATCTGGCCGGATCGCTCATTTATGGTGCAATGGCGCCATCTAGTGGCCAAACTAGAGCCGACATGCGGGGATCTGGGGAAAAAATCTCTCCCAGAAACGAATCCATTTGATTGGTTAGATTTATTGGTGTTTTTTGTGTTTTTGGGTGAAAAACTGGGGCCGTAGCCTTTATTACATTTGTGAGAGGAGAGTGAAGGGGAGTGTTTGGTGACACTGCTTCTGCACTTAATCTCACATCTATCCCCACTGGAATGGAAAAAAGCACTCTGGACGACACGGGGAACAGTGAAGCCTGTGCGGAACAGAGAATGACCCTTGCCAGCGAGGGGGGCTGACCTCGCTGAAAGAAAACCTCCGTCTTTTGGAACGGGGAAGGACACAAGTCGGCCCAGTCAGAGGAAGTCGCAGCATCGTTGCCTTTTTCCCCCTCCGATTCGGAGAGCTCAAAATCGACACACTGTGAAGCGGGCGTTTTAAATCTGCGACGCAGAAGCTTTTTCGGGAGCGCCAGGCAATGGCTACAGTTCTCCGGGAGGTCAATAGCTTCTTGCGCATGGGAATCCCTCGTGGTGATGAGAGCACCGCACGCGGTTGGGCAGGCCCATGATAAGTTGTCCACCGGTGTAGCCGGTGCCGCTTTAGAAAGCACCATGGAAAAAAAAAAAAAAAAAAGGACAGGTGGGCAGCCTATAGAAAAAAGGAATGCAAGCATGGGCAGCTTGCGAAGCTAACCTGGCTGAGGACAGGCACGTCCGGCGGAGGCTGATCAGACGATATGTCCTCCTGAAGACAAAAAAAGTGCAGTCCAAGAACCAGGGAGCTGTGAGGTAGGATTGCAGAAGTCGCGAGAAGCGAATGGTAACTGAGGAGAGGTAGCTTCTCTGTCAAGCCAGACTTGGTGCAATTGGATGCTTCTGCAGAGGTCAGGTATGGATACCCTTCCCAAAGGTGGATCTCGAACACGAGATGATGAAAGAGAACTGTGACCTACCTCTCATTTCCCTTAGCCAACAAGCTGTCTGGAATTAGATTTTCATGTGGCAGACACATTGTTTACAAACATGAATACCTTTTAGGAAATTATTAATATTCAGAAAATACAGAGTAGTTTAACACCATAATTGTGAAAAAGGCCAAAAATCACAATTGTATGGGTTCACAACTTTTGTTGTCATATTAAGCAATTAACAAATAAACAAATTTATTTGGACAGATTATAGTGCTCTGGGAATTCTTCATAGATAAAGCAAAACAATGCAGTCAAAAAGAAATTTAACGGTACATTTATTTTCTAAGAAATAACGCATGGTTTTAAAGACACATGAATAGTGAGGCATTTAATTGAACCTCCCTTATCAACAAGGTATTTCCACCCACAAATGGCTTTTAATGGCTTTTTTGTTTGTTTTCAATGCAGTCTGTGTAAACTTAAAGACAATTGTCTAAAATTGTCAGGAGAGGATTCTAAAATACTTGTGCCCATTGTAGCCCCAACATCGATGATACAAACAAGAAGTCAAAGATTTAATTTTTTTTGTTCATTCTTGTGTTTAAAGTGAACATTACCTGAAGCACTTGATCTTTGTCTGCATGTTTTATTTTAACTGTGTTAAAGCCACATGACTGGATAAATATATAAGCACATGACAGTGCAGGCGTAGAGTTGCTGTAACTCCTATAAACACTACACCGTAAAAAATATTACTGTAAATCTACATGGAAATTTACAAGCAAAATGCTGTTTTTTTTACAATGCATCATGGGAAGACTTGCTTGCTTCAGATTGTGTGGTCACCCAACAAAATTGTACATTGTAATTTTACAGTATAATACCTTATTTTTATTTTCATGCACAAAGGAAGACATTTTGGATTATCTGCATGAGGTAAGTTTGCAACTCTATCTATGATTGTACTATCCTTAAATTACCGATTACTTTTAAATATTACATCTTAAACATCCAATTAAGCTTCTGTAATTTAAATCAGATTACTCAATTGTGTGTTTTAACCAGGTAAAAGTGTGTCTGAGCTACTAAACCATTATACTTACTCAGACTGTCGTTACGTCACACACGCAGGTAAGAATTCTGATGTTTTATCCAACCTGCACATTTTTACCTCAACTTTATCTGAGAAAACATAAGTGGTAAAAGAAAAATCATTGTTGTTTTTTTTCTTGTGTGATAACACTTTCAAAATGTAAGACATTTTTAATTATGCGCTGCTATTTGCAATTTCATTACCAACTACTTGCACCAGCATGCTACTGTAGCAACACCAATTACTAGCATCAGCTAGCACCACCACGTACTAGCACTAAAAATAGCATTATTATATGATCAGTGCCTTTGTAATATTTAATTACAATCCATGTAGATTGTTTAAACAGTTTCAATAGAAATCCAGGCTAGTGAGCTTATTAGCATAGCATGTTTGGATGCGTTACCGTCACGCACACACTGGTGGTTAAATACCTGAAATTTATGAAATGGGTAAATGTACCAATCCTAATGTCAGTAAAAGGTAAGTGAGGTATGATAAAAAAAATCATTATTTTCTGATTGATGTGAACGTGCTTTTTCAAACCACTGCTGGCGTCATTGCAGAACTATTACTAGCATGACAAGGTCATGTTAGTCATGTCTGTGTCAGACATGTCTGTCTGTGTCAGAACACTTTATTTTTTATAGACACTTAATGACTTGACATGAGTTAATTAAGTAGAAGAGAAATATCGTGTTTTTTTACAGCATGTTTTCTTGTCCGATTTGCAGAGAAACATGTGGTACCCCTGTGACCTATGTGAAACATATGAAACTACACAGCAATGTCTCAAGTATTGTATTTAGTTGTTGCATACGTAACTGTAATAGGCAGGTAAAAAACATGCAAGTTTGAAATCTCATGTGTACAGACACCATAAGGATGCAAGGCAGAAGCCACACTGTGCACTACACTTTCCCTCGAATGCCATGTTCATTTGTGTCATGCAAAGGTTCTTCTGTACCTGAATTTATTTCTTATATCAAAATGCACATTATAGAGGGACGAAAAATCTCATGCTCTTTCAAGCAGTGCAGTAAAAGACTTGCATTTATATCAACATTTACCTCTCATTTGACTAGAAAACAAAGAAAAAACAGGGGGCTTAATAGACTCCATTACAGCAATCCCTGAAGCCACCTCCTCACAGATTCAGGACATTGATTTTCAGTCTGATACACAGACTGTTGCTGGTAAGAACTATGTGGAACCAGATGTTGGTCCTGAAAATGTGGATGAGTCTTTGTTTTGAAGGAATCTTGCTCTTTTTTATTTGAGGTAGCAATAGTTTGGTTTGCAATTTCAGTCATTTAGACAATCGTTGTATATATGCAGTCAATACATGAAATCGATCAGTCCCATTTGCTTTTCAGACTTGCAGGAAAATGTATCTCACTTGAGGTCCCGGATGCAATGATAAGAATAGTACTTGACAATCCTAAAGCTCAAGATTTATTACCTCATTTAATAATTAGATATTATAATCCGATCAGTGTAGAAAAACATTTTTCAAGAACAGTATTTATTATGTTGAACCTGTACCTATTCATCTGGGGCAGAATGAAGCAGGAAAAGAGTGTTTCACACAGTATGTACCTGTAAAATAAACAGTTGAATTTCTTCTTCACTGCAATTCTGTAAGAGAACAGTACAGTTATATGCACATGCTGTGTCAAGGCGAAGGACATTCTAAAAGATTTGTGGGATGTTGAAAACATAACTGCAAACTTGCAACATGCAGATAAATCTGCATTAGTTTTGGTCTCATATCAAGACTCTTGAGGTTGTGAACACTCAGGCTGGGAGGAAAAAACATAAAATGCTTGCCATGTATCTCACATTAGCAGATCTATTTCCTCATTATAGGTCAAGTACTGACCAAAGGCAATTGGTGTTTCACGACAGGGAACAAGACTTTAGGTACCCTGGTCAATAGATGGTCATGAGGTGCTTAGTCAATGACCTTAAAGACCTTGAGAGTACAGGGGTAGCTTTTCCAGGTGGACTGAAGGTTAAAGGAATCTTGTGGGCAATAGCTAGTGACAATTTAGGCTCACATAACATTGGCAGGTTTCAGCAGAAATACATTGACAAATCTACATTGATGACTCCTTGTTTAATGAACTCTCCTTCTATCATTTATATCAGCCAGGGTTTCCCCCATGGTGCAAAAAGGTGTAGTGTCGTATGACCTTGCTTTATGTATACACCATCTTGTAAAAGTTGGCAGACAATTTACCTACCTGGAATTGAATCAAAGAATCAGCCAGTTCAAGTTAATGACAACAGTGATCTGTGAGATTAATCCAGGAAGTGAGAAGCTAGGAAGTGAGAAGGTGGGCATGCTGTACAGAACTGGTGTTTTTTGAGGATAATATGAAGTTTGGTGATTAATTTTACTATTAATGGAAATTGTTGCACTTGTTTGTGGTCAAATAGGGTATTTAAGAGTTTTGATAGATGAGTACCTACAATTAAGGAAACAAATCTTTCCTACTTGCTGTCTCAGACCTAACCATCATTTCCTTAGCCATTACCCAGAGCTCATTATTTATTTTGGACCACTCTTCTGTTTGTGGACATTATGATTCGAGAGCAAACACATGTATTTTAAACAGTTTTTAAACAAACTTAAAAAATCTGAGCTTAACTCTTTTAGGTTACAGCTCACTTTTGGTACAGATCAAGACAAGAATAGACAACCTCACCAGCTTCAGACAGCACCGGTCATCAGGCAGCAGTGTTAAAAGAGGACCCACTGACACATATGGTTGCACATGGTTTCAGCCTGATCTCCCTCTAGAGCAGTGTTAATTTTTTTGGCTTCATGCTGTCCGCTGCCAACATTTTTTAGACACCGTAAACATACCAGTCTTTTCTCGTCTCCCACCATAGTTACAGTGAGGCCAAGCACTACATACGCTTCGTCATATTTCCTTGTGTTAGCTTTCGGGAGACTTATGTTTGTCTCAGTCTCTCTCCACCTTGCTCTTTATATGTGTTAAATATTTTTTCATTGTGTCTCTCAAGGGTTTGTTATCTGCACTTCATACCTCCTGCTCTGTGCTTTGTGCTCTTGTTCGGGTGCAAAAAACCCTACTCCCTGAGGCAAAAAATAAGCATGTTCCCCGGGGTCACCCGCACAATGATGTTGGCTTTAAGGAAGAAAGTGTCTGAAAGAGTGGAGAGAGACACAGGATTGAAAAAATTGAAAAACAGCTGAGCACAAAGGAACTTCGGTGCTCTCAGGGACCTGTCCTATGAGGCACTGTCTCACTGATGTGATTTTGTCAACAAAATACATCATGGAATTTCCACAACAATCTTTGGAATTCATGTCAGGGAGAGTAAATTCACTTCTATTGTATTGACAACCAGACATATTTAATCTTCAATCATATCTATCCACTTAACTATCTATCTTTCATAATTAATCATTAAATTAATCAAAGTACCTTAATAAAAATCCTGTGCTCTTGAACTTGATTTCTCTTAAAGACTATTAAAACTATCTTTTTGCATATGTTTTTGTCAAGTCAAGTTTATTTCTATAGCGCTTTTCACCAGATATTGTCTCAAAGCAACTTTACAGAAATCAACATTCAAGGTGAACAGTGTGCATTTATCCCTGATGAGCAAGACTGTGGCAAGGAAAAACTCCCTTAGATGTTATGAGGAAGAAATCTTGAGAGGAACCAGACTCAAAAGGGGGGAACCCATCCTTATTTGGGTGACATCAAGAGTTTGATCATAAATCTTTCAACAATACAGAACACTGGAGAGTTAGAAGAACTAACATGAGTACTGGAGTATAAGATTACAAGTAATATTCTTTCTACAGTCTTATACAGTCTATATGGTTAGTAGCTCCTAGTTTTAGAAAATCAACATTTGTGATCATCACAGATCCAGCATCAGCTTCTCCATGCCAGAGCCTTTAAACACTCCAGGAGGTCCAATGTCAAAACCACACGTAGTGGGATCCAATTGGCACTGGTATGTCCCTAGATGGTTCGGGATGTTTGCGAGATCGGCATCTACTTCTTCAAAGGTCCATAATCTACATGAGGTGGGACGTGACTGGAGCTGGCCAACCTCAGGATGCCTCGGGATGGGGAGAGAAAGAGAAGCAGTGGAGAGGAATTAGCGTAGCTGCTGTTCATGATATTAACAGCACAAGTTGATAATGTGCACGTGATCAGATGTTCTGGAGCACAAGGTTATGATATGAGACGTATATTATGTGTAGGCTTTACTAAAAAGAGATGTTTTTAATCTGCACTTAAACTGGGAGAGTGTGTCTGAGCCCCGAACACCGTCAGGAAGACTATTCCAGAGTTTAGGAGCTAAATGTGAAAATGATCCACCGCCTTTAATGGACTTTGCTATTCTAGGAACTACTAGAAGCCCAGAGTTTTGAGATCTCAGGAAGCGTGGCGGATTGTAGCGTGTTAAAAGACTGGAGAGATACATGGGAGCCAAACCATTTAGTGCTTTATAAGTAAGAAGTAGTAGTTCAAAGTCTATTCGAAACTTAACAGGAAGCCAGTGCAGGGATGATAAGATTGGGGTTATATGGTCATATTTTCTTGACCTAGTAAGAACTCTTGCTGCCACATTCTGAACTAACTGAAACTTGTTAATTAATGATGTAGGACATCCACTAAGTATTGCATTACAATAGTCTATTCTGGAGGTCATGAACGCATAGACGAGCTTCTCTGCATCAGATATAGATAACATGTTTCTTAACTTAGGAATATTTCTAAGGTAAAAGAAGGCTGCTTTTGTAACTTGGTTGATATGATTGTTAAAAGACAAGTTGCTGTCTAAAATAATTCCCAGGTCTTTTACCATTGAACTAGTGGTTACAGAACATCAGTCTAAATGCAGGTTGAGATGCTGGAGCTTCTGTATACTGGTTTTTGGGCCGATGAGCAAAATCTCCGTCTTATCAGAATTTATAGGAAATCAGATTTGTAGAAAGTTATCGGTCATCCATCTCTTATTTCTTGTAATTCTGTAAGTGATCTAGCAGGAGATCATGGTATATAGTGTCGAATGCAGCACTAAGATCTAGTAAAACCAACAGCAAGATGAAGCCTTGGTCTGAAGCTAAAAACAGGTCATTAGTGATTTTAACTAGGGCAGTTTCAGTTTCTATGATGGGGCCCAAAACCTGACAAACTCTTCAGAGATATTGTTCTCTTGCAAGTGGGAACCTAACTGGCAGCGACAATCTTTTCTAAAATCTTAGACATAAATGGAAGATTTGAAATTGGTCTGTAATTCAATAGCGTGTTTGGATCCAGATTAGGTTTTTTAATGAGGGGCTTAATAACTGCTAACTTGAGGGATTTATGGAAGTGACCTAAGGATAGTGAGGAGTTAATAATATTGAGAAAAGGCTTACCAGCTGTATATAACACTTCCTTCAATAGAGGAGTTGGAATGGGATCTAACTGACATGTTGTTGATTTAGCTTTAGTAATAAGACCATACAGCTCTTCCTGTCCTATGTAAAACCGTGTAGATGTGGAGTTGTAGGCAAGATAATGTTAGGAGATGCTGTCAGAGGTTGAACCGCCACAATAATTTTTATTTTTTTTCCCATAATGTTATCTATTTTTTCAGTGAAGAAATTCATAAAGTCAAAACATATGTTTTTGTTTATATTATTATTCAGATTCTTCAGAAATCATACAAAGGAAATTTTGAGAATTAAAATCATACATTTTTAAATCATTGTTCACCCTTTCACTCTTATTTTTCAGATGCTTTGTTGGGATAAATACACTAAAGGGGACCAAAGCTGAAAAGTGACATCTAAAAAAAAATGAGAAAACTGTGAAGAAGAAGACTGTTAGACTGTCATGATATAAAGAAATGATATTGGGACGTCAGTCCCAAAGAGACTTATGGACTTTGAGTGGCACTTCATTTAAAATGTATCTGACACTCCCTACTCATGCTGTTGGTTTTTAGAAATATGTAGTGGGCTGGTGTTTTTTTGTTTTTTGTTAAACACTGATTTGTAGATTGCAGATCATTTGTTACAGACCCATTTGATAATAAAAAGTGACTAGTTTGGTAGATTTATTTAATTTATTTAATAATTTCAAGTAATTTGTTTAAAAATATATTTTTGGCCTGGTGTTTGGCAAAGCTTGATTTAAGACTAGATTTGTATTTTTGTTTGTTTGCTTTTTCTCCAGCCATTTTTGTATTTTGATTTGTTGATTGGTGCTTTTGTGCTGTTGTATTAAAATAAAATTAAGGCATTACGTCGTTATTTCTTTGTAATGCATAAATACAAATATAAAATTTTAATTGCATTAAAATTACAAATTATTTGGATGTGATAAACATGTGATTTCACAGCTATATGCTTCTAAATAACAATTGTATGCTGAAGCTAACAAAAACAGTATAATGCAGTTCATTTCAATAACAGCAACCCATTGTAATTTTACAGCATACTGCTGGCAACCACAGCTGCCACAGATTTTTTTACAGTGAAAATACATGGTGAGCATAAAGAAATATTCACATCAAATCTCGAAATGAAAGTGTTACAACGGCAGATCATATTGGGTTTTAATTCTGTCATCCAAGAACAGGAATCTAGGGCCATTATAAATGGATAATCCATAATGATAGCTGAAGATTAGAAAAGAAAAAAAAAAAACATCCTTTTTTCACAGTATAATATAGAAAAAAAGTTATCAGATTCAAGTCTAGTTTTGGCTGTGTTTAATGCAGTTGCTACGTTCTTCATCCAGCCTGAGGTCCTGAAACTGTTTGGCAGGTTATGTTTAAGATTGTCTTTGTACTACTGTAGTGTTCTTTTCATTTCTGTACTTTGATTAGTTCTGTACTCTAAGTTGATAATGTTGACAAGCCTCAAAATCAAAATACATTTCATTACTAGACTCAATAATGTCTTTATTTGCTGCCGGTACTCTGACAAGACGAGTGCAAAAACACATCACATACCAAAAGACATGGTATCTATTTAAACTGTGGAGAAAGGAGGTTTCAGAAAGTTGATTTAAAATTTATTTAGACTGTTATTAGGCTATCTGTGTTTGATTACAAATGCCTGTGTAATAAGTCATTGGACACAGTAGAGGACAAAATGTTAAACATTCAGCCTTGACTCTGGGACCAAAATCCAGAATTAAATCAATCCGCACGAGCATTAATCGTCCACAAAAAGATGGTTAGCCGAAGGAGGAGAAGGAGAGGAGGAAGACGTCTACAGAGACGGCAGGAGAAAGGAGAAGTGGAGGTTTGGGGTGGGACTTTAAATGTTGGTACTATGACTGGTAAAGGGAGAGAGGTAGCTGATATGATGGAGAGGAGAAAGGTGGATATATTGTATGTTCAGGAGACCAAGTGGAAAGGGAGTAAGGCCAGGAACATTGGAGGTGGGTTTAAACTGTTCTATCATGGTGTGGATGGAAAGAGAAATGGTGTAGGGGTGATCCTGAAGGAAGAGTACAGTAAGAGTGGTCGGCTGTGAGATTGAGGAGAAGGAAACATTCTGGAGTGAATTAGATGAAGTGGTAGATGGTGTACCTAGGAATGAACAATTGGTGATTGGGGCAGACTTTAATGGGTATGTAGGTGAAAGCAAGAGAGGTGATGGGTAGGTATGGCTTTAAGGAGAGGAATGTGGAAGGGCAGATGATGGTAGATTTTGGTGAACACGTATTTTAAGAAGAAGGAGGATCATAGGATGACGTATAAGAGTGGAGGAAGGTGCACACAGGTGAACTATGTTCTGTGCAGGAGATGTAACCTGAAGGAGATTGTAGACTATAAAGTGTTGGCGGGGGACAGTGTAGATAGACAGCATCGGATGGTGGTCTGTAGGATGGATTTGGCGGTAAAGAATCTTCTTCTTTACCGCCAAAACCATCCTACAGAGCACCAGGAGAGTGAGGATTGAAAGAAGAACAAGATGGTGGAAAATGAAGGAGGAAGACTGTAGTGTAAGGTTCTGGGAAGAGGTCAGACAGGGGCTCGGTGGTGGTGAAGAGGTGCTGGATGATTGGGCAACTACTGCAGAAGTGATAAGGGAAACAGCTAGAAAGGTACTTGGTGTGACATCTGGAAATAGAAAGGAAGACAAAGAGATGTGATGGTGGAATGAGGAAGTGCAGGAAAGCATAAGGAGAATTAGTTGGCAAAACAGAATTGGGATCGACAGAGAGATGAGAAAAGTAGGCAGGAGGACAAGGAGATGCGGCAGCAGGTAAAGAGGGATGTGGCGAAAGCCAAGGAGAAGGCATATGAGGAGCTCTATGAGAAGTTGTACACTAAGGAAGGAGAAAAGGATTTATACCGATTGGCCAGACAGAGACTTCAAGCTGGGAAGGATGTGGTGCAAGTTAGAGCAATAAAGAAATGGAGATGGAAATGTGTTGACTAGTGAGGAGAGTGTGTTGAGAAAATGAAGGGAATATTTTGAGCAGCTGATGAACAAAGATAATGAGAGAGAGAAAAGGTTGGATGGTGTAGAGATGGTGGAGCAGGAAGGGGATAGGATTAGTAAGGAGGTAGTGAGAGCAGCTATTAAGAGGATGAAGAGTGGAAAGTCGGTAGGACCAGATTACATACCACTAGAAGCATGGAGATGTTTAGGAGAGATGGCAGTGGAGTTTTTTATCCAGATTGTTTAACAAAATTCTGGAAGGTAAGAGGATGCCTGAGGAATGGAGGAGTGTGCTGGTACCCGTTTTTAAGAATAACGGAGATGTGCAGACCTGAATTAACTACAGAGGAATTAAGTTGATCAGTCACACCATGAAGTTATGGGAACGAGTAGTGGAAGCTAGGCTGAGAGAAGAGGTGACCATCTGTGAGCAACAGTATGGTTTCATGCCGAGGAAGTGCACCACAGAAGCCTTATTTGCTTGAGAATGTTGATGGAGAAGTATAGAGAAGGTAAGAAGGAGTTGCATTGTGTGTTTGTGAATTTAGAGAAAGCATATGACAGGGTGCCGAGAGAGGAGTTGTGGTATTTTATGAGGAAGTCATGTGTGTCAGAGAAGTATGTGAGGGTGATGCAGGACATGTACAGTGAGGAAAATAAGTATTTGAACACCGTGCTATTTTGCAAGGTCTCCAACTTAGAAATCATGGAGGGGTCTGAAATTGTCATCGTAGGTGCATGTCCACTGTGAGAGACATAGTCTAAAAAAAAATCCAGAAATCACAATATATGATTTTTAAACTATTTATTTGTATGATACAGCTGCAAATATGTATTTGAACACCTGTCTATCAGCTAGAATTCTGACCCTCAAAGACCTGTTAGTCTGCCTTTAAAATGTCCACCTCCACTACATCTATTATACTAAATAAGATGCACCTGTTTGAGGTCGTTCGCTGCATAAAGACACCTGCCCACCCCATACAATCAGTAAGAATTCAACTACTAACATGGCCAAGACCAAAGAGCTGTCCAAAGACACTAGAGACAAAATTGTACACCTCCACAAGGCTGGAAAGGGCTACGGGGAAATTGCCAAGCAGCTTGGTGAAAAAAGGTCCACTGTTGGAGCAATCATTAGAAAATGGAAGAAGCTAAACATGACTGTCAATCTCCCTTGGACTGGGGCTCCATGCAAGATCTCACCTC